>CAUYPK010006360.1:0-22609 GCA_963574355.1 Loris lydekkerianus
GAGCTCAAGAGTCTGAGGTTACCAAGACTATGAGGAAAGGACCAAGGAAGGGGAAGGGAGGGGGGAGGTTTGGGTGGAGGGAGGGTGATGGGTTGGGCCACATCTATGGTGCATATTTTTATCTATAATAAAAAAAAAAAAGTCCTTCAGATAAGAACAAAGCTCTATTAAAGATTTTCCTCCTCACTGTGAACTCATGGAGGACACCTGTGTAACTCAGCATCATTTAATATGTAATACAGACTCCAGGATAACCTGTTTCTTCAGCGATTCCAGGAAAACAGCTCTGTTAGAATAGTTAGGTTCTCATGGCAGATACAGCACCAATTTTAAATGACCTCAAATGGGGCAATGACCTAGTACTGATTCTTTTTTAATCTTTATAGTACCAGAAAAACTAACTTTCCTGATCCATGTGCCTCTGTCAGAGGAAACAGGAAGGCTAGCCTTTCTCCTTTGAGGCAGTAGCATTGTTTTATTGTCTTGGACTAGGAGAGGTCTTAATGAGCAACTGGATTTATAGTTCAGCTATTTCCAGAAGGAACATTAGTGATATTAATTATACCACCATTAAATAATAGAAATAATTAAGCATACATCACAATTTAAAAGGGCAGTTTTATACAATTTTCTTCAATTGGTTAAATCGAACCATTCTGCTACTTAAGTTGCTTCTTTCACACTATTATTTGTGGCATCCAATAGGTGCCTTCTTCAGAAAAAAAAATACTGGACAATAAAGAAGTTCTTTCTGAGAAGGGGCAGACGGGGGTAACATCAATTCCAGTGACTTGTCAGGCTAACGCCATGTTCTCCCAAGTAGTATGCAGTAGAGTTAAGTCCCTCTGGGTACCAGTACTGTGCTCTGGGAAGAGAAAGAGCTTTTCAGTCAGGCTGAATGACTTTTAATTTTTCTGAACCTCAGTTCTCTCATCTGGATAATGTAGATAATAAAAATATCTCCATTGCAGATTCATTTCAACAGCACCTAGCATATAATTTAGCTGTCTGTTGTTCTTAGTTTTTCCCTGTGCCACCCTCTGCGGCTCATGCCTTTCCAGAAATGGACAGCCTGTCTCGGCAGGATTATATATAAGTTGAAGTCTTAATATTCCAACATACAATATCATATTTATTTCTTTCTCATCTTGTATATAAATCTTACATCTCTGATTTTATTTAAACTTTTCTTTTTTTAAGAGATGAGGCCTCACTCTGTCATCCCAGCTGGAATACGGGGGTGCAATCATAGCTCACTATAGCCTCAAACTCACAGACTCAAATGACCCTCTTGCCTCAGGCTCCTGAGTAGCTAGGACTATAGAAACACTCCACAAACCATGCTGGAAATTTTTTCCTAAGTTTTGTAGAGACAGGGCCTTGCCATGTTGCCCAGGCTACTCTTGAACTCCTGGCCTCAAGCAATACTCCTACCTCAGCCTCCTAAAGTGCTGCAATTACAGATATGAGCCACCACGCCCAGCCACAAAATGTATTTCTTAAACAATAAGACTTGAAAATCCTTGATATATGGGCTACAGACCGTAGGATTGCTTGAGCTCCAGAGTTCAAGGGTGCAGTGAGCTATAAATGTGCCACTGCTCTCCCGCCTGGAAAACTGAGCAAGACACTATCTCTAAAAAATAATTTGAAAAAAAATTCAGAAAGATCTATATTATTTAGAGGATTGTCTGATTAATTATAGGTATTTATCACATGTCCAGTGATTGTTTAGGTGACTGGTATGTGAGACAGTCAGAACACATACATTACCCATCAGAGAATATCTAAATTCTAATCATGTGATTTTAGGTCTTGAAAACAGCACAGCGTCATGTTGTTCCAGCCTTATGGAGATGATTTAACAAGTATCAGGTTAGTATGGAAGGGCATCTGCTCTTAAATAAGAGCAGTATAACAACCAAGTATCTGAATGACTCTTCTGTGTTTCATAAAAGCAAGGTTAGATATTTTCCATGTTGTTGTTCAAGTCCCTTTATTTAAAGGCTCATGCAATCAATTCTGACTAAAGCTGCAGCTGAATTTCATCGTTCTCATTGTCAGGAAACAAAAAGTTATGCAATCCAACATGTTTAACTTCTGCTTTTCCTGCCAGAAAGCTTAGTCAGTTTACTGCCCACGGGTGCCAATCAGTTTAATTTAAGTGACTCAGTGCTGGCTCTTTCTGGTTCCTTCAAATGCAGTCTGTAGGACTTTATAGTTAATTACCTAATCTTGTATTATGCCTTTATCTTAAGCCCTTTCTGAAGTAGCAGACATCACAGAATTCAAACCTTATATTTAAAAAGGTAAGTAGTTCATTCCAATCAGTAATGACAACAGCATAAATACTGAGTCAGCATTATAAGCAAATGTGAGTAAACCATGATACAGATATTTAGGATTTCTGTTCAGAAAGACTTAAATGAAAATGATAAATTTTAAAAAGGGATATTTTGTGTAATTACATATTGCATGTGTATATGAGCAAAGAATTTGAATCCTAGAGTCAGACTTAGATCTGAACCCTACCTTTACCCTTTCCCTAGTGTATAGCTATGTTATTCTCTTCTCATTGTTTCAAGTTCATCATCTCAAAATTGCAAATAAAAAGAGCCCCAACTAAGGTTGCTTTGAGGATTAATAAAATATTTGGGATATGGTAAGGTCTCAGTAAATATTAGTTTTTACTCTTACAACACCCTTTTTCTCATTTATGATAACAATGTACCCTGGTAATGTTTAAAAGTTTGATATTCAAAAGCTGAACAATAGCTTGTTCTAAGGTGGGATGGGTTATCTTCCCCAAATGCTAAAGAATGGAAAAGGTCTAATTTTGCTTCCTATAAAGACTCCTATTTTGCTTCCTGTTCAAAGCCCAGTAATCTGGAATACATGGTAATCTTTCACAGGAACAAATGACCAGGGTAGAAACCGGCTGTGACCATGGAGCTGAGGGGAGTGCAAGCTTTGATAATCCTTAGGAAGAGCGAAGTAAAACCGCACAGCCCCCTTCCCTGAGCCCACTGAAGAACATTCTAGGTATGTGATGACTGTGGAAAGAGGGAGAACTCTTTCCTTACTTCCAAAACAACCGTTGAAGGAGGGCTTGGTTCGCTCTTCCCAGCAGGCTTACCCTTGAGTAAGTCTCCACTGAGTGAAGACTCAGTGGTCAGCAATCCCTGTACATGTGGTCAGGGAGGAGGGGGGCCTAGCAGAAAGATACTGGCTTGAGATGATGACTGTACAAGATAAGCAAACTTCACACCCTAGCGGTCAAGAGACAAAGGTCATGTGTTAGGGAAGGGATTGGACTGGAAACATGTGCTATCCTAGACTCTTAGAAGTCCTGTTTCAACTCTCAATGGCTTGGCCCTCTCCCCATCACCAGTAGCAACAGCAAATGAACACCAGCACCAACCACTTTTGGCTCAAAATCATCAGCAAGAAGATAACATAGAGGAATAACAAATAGGCATGTGACTGTTACACTCCAGACATTGTGCTTAATGGTTTATGTGGAAATCATACGTAATATGCTATAAACAGAAATTTAGGAAGCATGAAATTTCTGAAAGTTGGGATTTTTTTTTGTTGATATTGTTATTTCATTACATTCTTATTTAGAGGAGTCACACTAAATTACAGCTTAATCATATTTGTAAAATGTATGTTCACATGTGTTTTTAAATATGCACTTAAGGAAATCATACCATCTAGTTCTGGTGTAACTGGAGACTGCACTAGCCAGTATGGCAATATGGTAACCACTGGTCATATGTGGCTATTGAGCACTTGAAACATGATTAGGGCTAATGTGTTATTAAATATTTTATTTTACTTAATTGTAATTAATTTACATTTAACAAATGAAACAGCGTGAAGTATTTTTCTAGTCACATAACTTGATGATTTGGGTAGGACTACATTTCACTTTATTTTATTATTATTATTTATTTTTGCAGTTTTTGGCCAGGGCTGGGTTTGAACCCGTCACCTCTGGCATATGGGCCCAGCGCCCTACTCTTTTGAGCCACAGGTGCTGCCCATTTCACTTTATTTTTCACATAAGATTTTCTTATATATGTATCATAGTGTATATGTCAAGCACATGTAAGTTCTGGCGCATCACTGATCTAGTTGATATCCATATCTTGACCTAGTTTAAATAATTTTTTTGCTATCTAGTGATACTATATGGTGTGTCTGTTTGAATTTTTTATGCATATAGCACAAGTTACAGTGACAAATATATAAGTCATAAATGATCATGAAATGAAAAATATTATTTTAATTATAACATAATTAAATTATTTTTCTAGTTAATAAATAAGTATGACCAAAATTTACAATTAAACAATGAAGGCATATTACTGATGCAGAATGCACAGAAGTGCAGAAGCTAGTACTACGATGGGAATAGTAAAAAAAGAGAGAGATCAGAAAAAAATGTGTTGCAAATTTCATAATAAATGGTAATTGCGATTTGCTGAAATGGAGCAAAATAAGAAAGCTGTATGTTATATAAAATTTGTATAAAGATAATGAAGTATATAATATCTTTGACAAATACGTAGTGCATTTGACCAATTTTCTCTCAACATTCAAAAAAGAAGTGATGAAATTCATTACCTGAAATTAGAATTAAATATCTGAAAATAAATATTTTTAAGAATTTTAATAAGATCCCAGCTTGTCACTTTATCTAAATATAAATTTGCTTTGGTTCTCAGTTCACACACAAACACACACACACATATTTGTATATGGAAAGAAGATAAAAAGAACTATTAGTTTCAGAAATGTTGTTAGGAAATCATGAGGAAAAAAAACCAACAAAAACATTTCGCAAAAGGTAAGAACTTCATTAAACCACCAAATGATTGCTTATGAAATATGCGATCTTGGCCAGGCTCCGTGACTCACACCTGTAATCCTAGCACTCTGGGAGGCCAAGGTGGGTGGATTGTTTGAGCTCACAAGTTCGAGACCAGCCTAAACAAAAAGCAAGACCCCTTCTCTACTAAAAAAATAGAAAAACTGAGATAAGAGGATTGCTTGAGCCTGAGAGTTGGAGGTTGCTGTAAGCTATGACACCATGGCACTCTACCCAGGGTGACAGCTTGAGACTCTGTCTCAAAAAAAAAAAAAAAAAAAAAAAAAAAAAAAAAAAGTGAGATCTTTTTAACTATAACAAAGGTCATGATTAATTGATTCAAAATCTTAGAAATTGAGAATTTAGTTGTTTTTTGATTTTTTAGCTTTAGATGAGTCACCAAATACAAAGTTCACTTCTCAATGCTTTGAGCATGCTTTATCCTCAAGCACTTTTAAGTTTACAAAGAAATATTGTCCATTCATGAACTAAAATATCACACTCATGGCTTATGTATTTTTCAACATTTTACATCTGTCAAAGGATATTTTCAACTAGAGTTTTCAAAATTAGTTTCTAACACAACAGTTTTCCAGCTATGTTAGGTCAAAAAATCAGATTAATTGGAATTTTTTAAGAGGGAATAATGTTTCCTGTATTTCTTTGTTTCACTGTATGATGCATCTTAAAAATATTTATGCTCAGTTTTCTGAAACAGATTTCATGGAATGTGTCCTGGATACATTGTTAAAATCATGCAGTGTACATATACAAATGCAATTAATCATTTTAAGTTTATGGAACTGTTGAAAGAAATAAAAGATGGTGAATTTAATGACCTCATGACTTCTTTAACAATGTTCTTGGTTGAGTCATGGAAGAGATTTACAAAGATTTACTGTATTAATAACTCTAATTCAAAATTTTCTTGAAAAATGAAGGAATACTTGCCAAAATTTAAAAATCAAAGATAAAAAAATGGTAGTTTGATTTATGTTTTCATACTGGTATCACACTGCATATAAATGAGCTAAATTTGAAACTCTAAGAAAAGGAAAAGCTAATCTGTGACCTACCTAGAGAGATTAAAAGATTTTAAATTGAAATGGAAAGTTTCTGTAATTTAATCAATTATTTTTATAGTTTTCTTAAAAGAGTCATTATACAAAAGACTTTAATTGTAATTGACAAAATATGTAAACTGGCTGCAAAAACTACAAGAAAAATGTGAAGAACTCGTTGATACTGATAAAGAGTTCCTTTTTAATCTATTAATACCATTTTGCATTCAACATTAATAATACCAAGTTCACACAAGAGTTAATAAGTTTATTTAACTTGGACAGACACAGTTTGAAACTGGTAGTTTTTGCTTTAAAGTCAAAGCAATTCTTGTGGAAAAGATGAACCAGTTTTGTCAACATGGATGTAAATACACATATTAATACAGATTGCTTTTTTAGTTAACAGAAAAATGTTTAAGTATATTTAGAACACCTTAGGTATTTTTATATGCTTTTCCAACTGTACATTTTATAAACTCGTGCACAATAACGCAATGATTTTCCATAAAAATTGAGCATTTGAATTTGGTGAACTGTAAGCATAAGGTACATTTAATAAAAAGAAAGGAATCTAAAATAACTTGTTAACATTTTTTATATTGATTACATATTGAAAGATAATATTTTGAGTCTATTAGTTTACATAAAATATATTATTAACATTAATTTACCTTTTTAAACTTTTTTAATGTGGCTACCAGAAAGTGTTAAATTACATATGTGACTTCTATATCTCTGTCAGATAGCACTGATCTGGGGAAGTCTATGCAAACTGCTTGCTTACAAGCTTCAAAGGACAAGGAAGTGAAGCAGCTACTCCGGGAGAGTTAACAGGTACCCAATCACTGTGAGGACTCTTTTCCCTGAGTGGATATTTAAGTATTTGTCAGTACTTGCCATTGTCTCACTGCTCTTTCCTCTTCTAACAATGAAAGAAGAAAAAAGTTCATTTCTGGAAGCGTAAAGCCAGATTTCCTCTGAAAGTCTAGCTGGCCACTTAAAATACGTCAGAGTCTATTCAGGGAACCAGAGAGTAAATTACAATGCCCTTTCTCTAATAAGTATAAGTAAATAACAACAGGCTTTTGACCCCAGATTTTCCAGAAACCTTGAATCAGAAAAAGGGAGAGACTCAGTTTCTGGCACTCTGAAACACTGGGACGTTTTGACACTGGAAACTTAACCTAAAAAAAAAAAAAAAAGTTGTTCTTATAAAATAAGAAAAATGGTGTTAGGTGAAGAAGTGAATTAGGATTACAAGTTAAAGTTTAATGCAAGAAAGATATTTAATTTTCCCTTATGCATTTTTACTTGTATTTTGCTATAAAATATGTTTTGCTATAAAATGTATAAGAATTAAACACAATGGTAAGTGATTAATAATGATTCAATAATTCATGCTTTTATGTTAATAATCACATGTTGGGTGAATATCAGCATAAATGACTAGATTGCTGGTCAATCTAGCCAAGAAAGATAATTTTCTTGCTGGTTATGGTTGCAGAAAGGTTTTGTTTATTTGGGGAGGAGGATGTTATGGAGAAATAACCCATTTTACCTAGTGGCAGATACATGGCATCCGGACACAGAAACTGGGAGAAAACAAACACTTTCTGGAGCAAGCTTACAGACAGCCTCCGTGCTCAGTCTGCATCCTAAGCGGCTCTATGCCTCAGTGTCTGGCGCCATGCCTCGCACCACGTGGGCGGCCAGCATCATTTGTTGGACTGAATTGCAAAATGAGGTCATTTCTACAAAGGGATTTGTTATTTAATCAGAAGACGGAATGCAAACTGTAAGAAATTAAATAAATATAATCGTTGATCTTTTTTTTTCTATATTTTTGCATTTTGTTTGTGTTTATTTTGTTAATTAAAATTTTTTTCGCCTAGTTTTATTTTTCTAGAAAAGGCAGGGGGTACACAGGACACAGTATAGGTACCCCTCACCACCTGAATTCTCACTTTTCAAGTATTCACTGTAATGGCATGTATCCATTTTTACCCTGCATGCATTACCCTAACTGAAAACATGCTATAAAGCATGTGCATGCTGGGCCAGTGAAAACTTAACAATTTGAACACAAGTCTGGGCAGGAGAGTGTAGGGTGCCCTGCAGTTGTACCTCAGCTGTTTCCCCTGTAAGATGGCTTCTCTCTTGGTCATACTGCTTATTGTTGAAACTTGTGGGTTACCACCATCATCTTCTCCATATTGTTAAGTGACAATGTCTTCTAAAAAAAAGCGGAAAACACTGTGAGAAAAGGATGTGAGCCAAAGAGTACTAGAAAAAGGTCAATCACTGAAAAGGAAGTTGAGCGTGAAAAAGCATTTTGAGAGAGGAGAATGAACCTAATTTGTATTGGGTATTGAACAATGTAGTCACATAGAGCATTTGTCTGTACTTACTGCTAAGTTCTTTAAATGTAATCGGTGTTTTAAATCCCTTATACCTTTCAGAAATCTCCATGGTTTATTAAGTAGCCCTCTCAGCATGTTTTACTTATATTTGGAAAATGGGTTGAAGTTTAAAACTTTTTTTTATTTTTCCAATTCACAATAGTGAAATATAGGCTCCAGCTATCTGATATTTCCAAATCCAAAACATTTGCAGAAATAAATTGGATTTGGAGGACGTAGGATGTCTTAGGTCATACACTGAAAGGAGAATTAGATGATGTTATGAGCAAATATGTGTTTTCATATCTAGAAGGCCTTTTAACTACAAAGAACTTAATATTTTTGTTGTTACTTAGAGATATTTGGCAAGCAAATTACTCTAGATAATTCTCTACAAGTGAACTCCAAAGAGGCCTCTGTTATTGAAGTAAAGTTGGAATCCTAAATCAATAATTTTTTTTTTTAATCTCACACGTTTGAAATATTCTAGACCTTTGTAAATTCTATTTCCCAAAAAAAGAAGAAAAAAAAAAAAAAAGTATAGAAGCCACAGTTGGTTCACATACTGTTGTGGTTATTACTATCTGGTTTCTCCATCTCAAATCATCCTCATCCCTCCCTGTCCCAGTGGTCAATACAAAGCTCTCAGAATTCTCTGGTGAAACACTATTTAATCATAATAGCTTTGAGATAAAGAAACTTCAATTTTCCATTTTATAAAATGTCAAATTAAAATGTCTTCTTCTAGTGATCAAGGTCCCACCATGTCACCACATCTCTGGTGACTATCACAGTCCCTGAGTTAGCTTGCCCTTCATTGTGTGTTACTTTGTGGTTCTTTCCAACCCTGTGGGTTGGAAGACCCTCATATTCTCCCTTAGGGACAGTGTTCTTTGTTTCATTCAGTTCTCTAGTTCTTTTGGGCACATGTACAGTAAGGATGTATCCCTATATAGCTTCAAGTACAGAATATGTATATAAAGGGTTAATGTTTATAAAATAAATGGGTGAATATGACATTATTTGCTCGAGTAACCACCACCAGTGCTGAGACACTAAGATTATAAAGAAGAGTTTCATCTTCAATCATTAGATGGACTAGATACTCCGAAATGCCCTGCTATAAAACAAAATAAAATATAATTGACA
This sequence comes from Loris lydekkerianus, assembly GCA_963574355.1. Lineage (NCBI taxonomy): Eukaryota > Metazoa > Chordata > Mammalia > Primates > Lorisidae > Loris > Loris lydekkerianus. The sequence continues at coordinate 9,489 of CAUYPK010006360.1, forward strand.
TTCTTTTAAATGCAAAGCAGAGCCCATAAAAAAGGACAAGAAATCCCTAAATGAACAAGTAATCAGATTCATTAATCTGTGCTCAATGCCCAGCCACCCAGAGGGATTTTTCCAGTTGGTCAAGTAGATGTTTTTGCTTAAAGAACCATAAAAAGGAGGCAAAATAAGGCCCTCTCAGTGTGGGACCTAGAAGTAAGACCTCTGGAGAGCATTGTTTTGCAACCATAAGGGCTTTTTTTTTTTTTTTAGAGAAAGAGGATCAGAAAAAATGCACTCCACTTCTGGATATGTACAAAACATGAATATATGTCACTTATTTTTATCCTTTTCTGAAACTCCACTAAAATCAGAGCAAAAAGATTTTTTAATTCACATTTCACAAAAGCAAAAAGTATAGGGGAAAATCAATACTGGTAAAATATTAGAAGCTTAAGAACATATGGAAGATTAGCAACTGACTTAGAAGATCCTTAAAAGGCCGAGCCCTAATTCTGAACTGTGGAAAGATGAAAAATACCAGTATGTTCATTGTAAAATCTGCCAAAGGCTCAGAATTGGCAGAAGGAGCCTCTAAAAAGTGAGAGCAAAGTCAAAGTTAAAAATTAAGTGATGAGAGGGTCAGTTAAAGAAACAGTTACATCTCTGCCCATCTTTACTTGTTCCATCAAGCCATACCATGGGTGAATGCCCTTTCTTAAAAGCAACAAGATGATCAGAGATTTAGTCACTGAATAATGTAAACCAGATTCTTTTACACTGCCAGATGTCAACCTCTTTTTAGGACAGGAGCATCATTCTAAAATTAGGAGCAGGAATTGATTGCTGAGATTGATCCCCAGCCCACTCTCCCACTAGTTCCCAGGACACATGCAATTAGTATCCAACACCCAAGACAGGAGAATAGAAAAATCTCTGGGGCCTTTGACAAAGACAAAAGGATGATCCAAAACTACTGTTGCTAAGAGATTCTCCCCAAATACATTTTAGTCACAACCCAAACCCTCCAGAGCTTCCAATCAGGTGACTAGTGGCCCCTTAAGTGGTAAATATTAGCAAACATTCAAAGGTCATCAGTTACCAAAGAAGCCTTTAGCATGAAAGATACAGACTATATTTCTGATTGTATATGAAACCAGCACATTGTACCCCTTGATTACACTAATGTACACAGCTATGATTTAACAATAAGAAAAAGAAAGATACAGACTAAAACAAACAAACAAATAAATAAGAAGAAAACAAATGGGAGTGGAGGAAATGAAGACTATGCAAAAATATTAAAAGAAAACCAAATCTCATCAATACCCTCTTGTCACAGAGACAAGGAAAGATACTGTGATCATAAAACAAAAATATAATGCCAAAAAAAAATAAAGGAAAATTAATGAAACAACATTCAGAAAACAAATTAAAAAGCACTCTGGAACAAAAAATCATTCTATTTAATAGTAGAAAATAAAAACATAAGAGTTGAAAATCACCCAGAATAAAGTAAAAACACAAGATGGAAAATATTATTGAAAAGATATGAAAGCCAGAGGACTAATTCAGAAAGTCTGACATCCAGACAACAAAATAATTCAAAAGATTTTTTTCTATCCAGTTATATTAAATTTGGCCTAAACTTCCTTTGTGCAGTTGAATTCCTACATAGAAACTGTAACATAACTTAGCACATAAACAAACTGCAAATTGCCTTATTCTTATAACACGTAGCTGAGTTTCAGCCAGTCACAAGCTGCCACTTATCTGGTCATGTTCATATAAGGCAAATGTAGAGCTGTGACCAATCAAGTTGTTTCTGTATGTCATTTCCTTTTTCTGTCTATAAATCCTGCCTGCCTACTTTGCTATGTGAAGCTCTCTGAACCTCTGCTGGATTGGGATACTCCCCAATTCATGAATTGGCCTTTGCTCAAATAAACTCTGCTAAATTTAAATTTTCTGAAGTTTTTCTCTTAATACCTAAATGGGGAGATATGTATTTCTAGAAACAAAGCCTTGCAGCACTCAGCTATATGGATGAATATAACTTATACAAAGGCACATCACAGCTTCTCAGAACACTGAAGGGCAAAGAAAAGATTCTATAAGTTGCCAGAGAGAAGAGAACATGTCACATTCAAAGATCAGAAATTGGAATGGCTGTGGCTTTCTTCCCAACAGCAACACTAATTCCTAAAAGACACTGGAATAATACCATCAACATTCTAAAGGGATTCAGTTTACATCCAAGAATTCTATTCTTAGCTAAATTGAAGTGTGAAGGTAGATTAAAGGTAATTTCAAACATATAAGTTACTAAAAAGTTTGCCTCTAGTACACTGCCTGTAAGAAAGCCAATGAAGGATATTCTTGTCACAAATAAGAAAATAAACTAATGAAGAGCAAGATGGAATACAGGAAATAAGGAATCCAATAATCCAATACATGAGAGAAGTCAAGAGAATTTCTGGGATGTGGGTCAAGAAAAGACCAGGATGAAAGTCGAACATCAGGCGTGGAAAGCAATAGGAGTTTTAGAATGGTGCAGTTTCAAAGGCTGTAGTAGATAATTTCTTTAAAAAGATTACATTGCTAGAATGGTTGTTGCATCTGAATGTCTTAAGGGAAGGGTTCAACAATGCTGAAGAGTTCAAGGTTGAATCAAGGCAAGTAAAGCTTGTAGGAATCTAAGCAAGTATAAACTCAAGACTATGATCATTACCCAGAGAAAAGAAATAGTTCAGAAAAGGAAAAAACTATTTCTTTTCTCCAGGTAATGATCATACTCCCTGCCAAAAACTGCAAATAAATAAATAAATAAAATAAAAGGAAAAAATAATAAAATATTACTTGGTTCACCTTATAAATAGAGTTTATATAATTTTACATGGTAAATGCAGAAGACAGATCATATAGGTCAATGTTAGGATATAACTGTGCAAATGAACCACTTCTGCCTTTCCTGGAGTTAATCTTGTGGGGATAGATTATATAATGGAGGAGGTGAAGTGAAAGGCAGCTAAACCTTATCTGACAGCCTAGGGAATTTATTTGTAATGACAAAAATTAAAAATCAGGAATTAGAAATGTAAACATGATTTTTTAGAAATATAGATGCAAATACCTAAAGAATTAGCTAAAAGAGAAGAATGCAGCTGATCTGAAGGGGGGAATGAAAGAGAAGATATGCTTTTTTTGCTTTTACTTTTGGTAATAAACCCTATGAAAAATAGGAGTGTTTAAACTATGTAGAGATATATTTTTATAAAATCTCTAGGTATGTACATATGTATACACATATATGTAAATATACTTTGTATTATCTTTACAAATGTATATGTGTGCACAGTTTAATTGGTCTATTTCTACTTCTATTTCTATTAGCTCATATATGAAGATAAACCAGCATAAACTTTTTCTATTTCTGTCTCGACTTTGGGGCTGGACTGGAAGAGGGAACAAAAAATGTATCTTTAGAACTCTTAACTATAGGTCTGCCCTCACAAGGGTGTGGGGTAAGAATTTTTATTTTGGAAGATTTTGTTTACTGATATATCCTGTGCTACTGGCACAATGGTGGCACATCATAATCACTCAATAAATATTTACAAGATGAATAGATAAATGAGTGAACATAGCATTAAATTAATAGACTATCACAGAAAGGAAATTCCTTGAACTTTTGAGAGAAATGGAGTTATTAATCTGAGACTTTGTTAAAATATAATGCTAAAAATTTCTCTGACTTCTAAAACAATTCAAAGAGAATATTGGATTTCCAAATTAATATAAGAGAAAAAATTTGAATTAAGAAAAATGACCAATTGAAAAGAATGAAATTAAAGAAAAATAATTTTAAAACTAGTCCAAATAGAAATCTTGATATATAAGGCCAGAAATGTATCTAAATGGGTATTTATAACAAATGTAAGTTGACTGAAAACTTACCAATTGAAATACAAAGATTATTAAAATGAAAACTCATCTCTGTACTGTTTATATCTTAAAATATAAGTATGCAGAAGCAGAAATGTCAAAAGTAAAAGAATGAAGAAAAATACTTCAGGAAAATAATAATAGAAAGAAAGTTCCTATAGCAATACTGAAATTAAAGAAAATAGACTAAAGACTTTAATGCAAAAATCTTACTACACATTAAGGAGATTATTAAGTATTGATACGCTTTGTATTTACTTGATAAATATAAATAGTCTATTCTATGTGTAATAATATAGTTTCAATTATATAAAGCAAAAAAAAAAAAAATTCACCTACTTCATGGAAGATTTTAGTTGAATTCCCTCCAAAATAATAGATCAAACAGTCATGCTAGAAATAGATTTAAATTATATAATTAATACTCTTGTTCCGTTAGCTATGTATAGAACTCTGAATGCAACCATTGGCAAACATTCTTCTCAAGCATATGTGGAACACTTATGAAAATGAACCATGTATTATTAGGTTATTAACTAGCCTCTGTAAGTAGGAACACTGTCATATCATAGATACTAACTTTTCTGACCAAAATGGAATTAAAGAATTTTTTTAAAAAAAGAAAAAACAAAAACCCCAAGATATTTAAGGATTTAAAATAAATCCCCATGGATCAAAGAATAAATCAAGGTTGAAGTTTGAAAATATATAAGATTAAATGATAATGAAATAGTATATATAACACAGCAAAGACAATATTAGTGGGGGAATATATAGTCTTAAATGTTTATATTAGAAAATAAGAAGAAATATAAATTAATGAATTAAACATCTCAAAAAATTACAAAAAGGACAACAGAATGCACACACAGAACAAAGCGAAAAGTTGATGTTTTGAAAATTTAGAAACTAACACATTTTAATGAGATTTATGTTTTAAAAAGAAAGAAGGAAAATAATGATTATGAGGATTTAAAAAATCATTTCTAAATATAGACATAGAAAGTATTTTAAAATATTAAGAGACTAGTGTGAACATTTTATACCTTTAAGTTTGAAAACTTAGATGCAAGGGCAGGTTAGAGTTAGAGTTAGAGATATTATGCATCAAAACTGATTTAAATAGAAATAGAAAATCACATATTACTATAACTATTAGTTGAATGAATGGTTAAGAATTTATCCACATATATACACACTAGCAGACATTTTGGTGGTGGGTTCTATAAAACAGTCAAGGAATAAATAATCCCAATTCATATAAACACTTATAAATAATAGATAAAGAGCATATACAAACCAACTTATTTCATCAGGTTAATATAATTTTGAAGCAAAAGTGTACTAGGACAATAAATAAAAGAAAAATCACATATCAACCCATTAATAAATAGAGATACAAAATTCAACACAAAATGCTAGAAATTCAGGATGGCGCCTGTGGTTCAGTGAGTAGGGTATCAGCCCCATATACCAAGCCTGCCCCGGCCAAACTGCAACAAAAAATAGCTGGGCATTGTGGTGGGTGCATGTGGTCCTAGCTACTCGGGAGACTGAGGCAAGAGAATTGCCTAAGCCTAAGAGCTGGAGGTTGCTGTGAGCTGTGATGTCACAGGACTCGATCCAGGGTGACAAAGTGAGACTTTGTCTCTTAAAAAAAAAAAAAAAAAGCTAGAAAATCAAAGCCAGCAATATATTAAACCAGTCTCTCTCTTTCTCTCTCCCTCTCTCTCTCACACACACATACACACATTACATAAATTGCTGACATCATTTTTCTTTATTAACCAATTAAAGAAAAAAACATGATCACCTCAAAAGATACTGGAAAAAGTCAACGTCGGCTCATAGTAAAAAGAGATGTGAATATACTCAACCTAATGAAGAGTACTGTATATTGTATTAAGGGTTAGAATCATCTGCACATAACAGAAATCCCCAATAACCTTAAGAAAGTAGATCTTTTTTATCTCATGTGCATGGCATTCGAAGGCAAACACCAGCAACAGTATGGTGGCTCCGTGGCATCATCAAGGACCTACCCTCCTCTCTGCTTTGCCATTATAGTACTTGAAGGGTCATCATAGCCCAAGCCACATAGAAATGCACTGGAGGAAGAGATGGAATATTGAAAGAACAATACATAACCTGAACACCTCTCTTTTAAGGAGTCTATCCAGAGACTGCACACAATATTTGGCTTTAATTTTATTGGCTCAAACTTAGTTACATGGCCATTCCTAACATTGGGGATTTGTAGTCTTTTCTCTGGGCTGCAATATTTTCAACTAAAAATGGAGGGTGTTATTCCCCAGGGGGAAGGGGAGAATTGATAAAAATTAAAAATAGCAATCTCTGATAAAAATTATGTCTAATCAGTGATTCTCAAAAGGTGGTCACTGGGGCAGCAGCATCTATATCACCTGGGAACTTGTTAGAAATGAAAATTCTCAGATTCCACCCTAATCCTAGTGAATTAGAAATGCTGGGGATGGGGCTCAGCAATCTGCAATTGTCATGATTTATTGTTGCACACAGAAGTTTGAGAACCATTAGTCTAAACATTAAAAAAAAAAAAAAAAGATTTTTCCTAGAGAAATGTCAGAACTTTTTTTTTTGAAAATCAGTAACAGAGGGCTGGGAGCAGTGGCTTATGCTTGTAATCTTACCACTCTTGGAGGCCAAGACAGGTGGATTGCCTGATCTGGGGAATTGGAGACCAGCTAGAGCAAGAACCAAGAACCTATCTCTTAAAAATAGGCCTTCCGCTATGAAAATACTTGTGTAGTCTGTACTCCCAGCTACTTGGGAGGCTGAAGCAAGAAGATTGCTTGAGCCCAAGATTTTGAAGTTGCTGTGAGCTATGATGCCACAGCACTCTACCAAGGGTGACAGAGTGGAACTCTAACTCAAAAAAAGAAAAAAATCAGTAACAGATCAAAGATGTCCATATTCACTGCTTCTATTGAACATTACACTTCCTGTTCTGGCCAATGTAGCAAGAAAAGAAATACATAAGAAATGTAAAGGAAGAGAAAAAACTGTCATATTCACAGTTATAATAATTGTTTATACACAAAAATAGAAGAGTCCAGGTTAATGGACATAAGAATAATGTATAAAAACTTATTTAAAAAGTATTACTTCAGAGCAGCATCTGTGGCTTAAAGGAGTAGGGCGCTGGCCCCATATGCCAGAGATGGCAGGTTCAAACCCAGCCCCGGCCAAAAACTACACACACATACAAAAAAAAGTTACTTCAGTGAACATATGACTGATAAGAAAGTAAAACAGCATTATTGTTGATATACAGAAAGCTTTCATGATCTTAATAAAAGATTAAAACTGCTACAACCTATGATTATTTAGTTTCCATGACTTTGTTTGAGTATGAAGATTCCTGTTGCTGTTGAGTTCAACTTTTATTCCATGGTGGTCAAAGAAGATACAAGGAATAATTTCTATTCTTTTAAATTTTCTGAGGTTAGACTTGTGTCATAGGATATGATGAATTTTGGAGGATGAACCATGGGCTGATGAAAAGAATGTATATTCAGTTTTATTAGGATGAAATGCTCTGTAGAGGTCTGTAAAATCCATTTGTTCTAGGGTCAGGTTTAAGTCTAATATTTCTTTGTTTAGTTTCTTCTTAGAGGATCTATCCAAAACTGTCAAAGGGGTATTCAAATCTCCAACTACTATAGTGCAGGAAGATTTCAAGTTGTTCATATCCATTAGGGTTTACTTTATAAAATGAGAAGCATTCTGGTAGGGTGCATAAATGTTAATTATTGAAATCTCTTCATGTTGGGTATTTCCCTTGACAAATATGTAGTGACCATCCTTATCTTTCTTTACCTTTGTTGATTTAAAGCCAATTGTACCTGCAACTAAAATTTCAACCCCTGTTTTTTTCTGGTTTCCATTTGCCTGTATTATTAGATGTCCATTCCCTTTACCCTAAGTCTATTTTTATCCTTAAAGGTAAGATGAGATTCTTGTACTCAGCAGATATGTAGTCTGATATGTATCCAGTAATCTATCTATGTATCCAGTAATCGAGCCTGTGCCTCTGTAGAGGACAGTTTAAACCATTCACATTAATTGAGAGAACTGACAAACCTGGTTGTGTTTGGGTGTCATGTTTTTTGGATGTCCAGTGGACATTTTTAATCTCTTTACCACTGTAGAAGTTGGGTTTTATTAAAAAATTTCTGAGTGAGTTTACTTTGGTGGTAGAGCATTGTGCTGGTCATTGTGGCAGATGGGTCTGAGACTATCCTGGAGAGCTGGTTTAGCTATGGTAAATTTGTTCAACATGTGTATGTCATTGAAGTATTTCATTTTTCTATCCCAAATGAAACTCACTTCCGCTGATACAGGATCCTGGGCAGAAAGCTGTTTTGTTTTAGGAGATTGAAGGCTGATGACCACCCTTTTCTGGCTTGGGAATCAGAAAAAAACTTGAATATCAAGTACATTGCTTAGAAAATTAAACAAATCAGGAGGTATCACATTACCAGACTTCAGGCTATACTATAAATCTACAGTGATCAAAACAGTATGGTGCTGGCACAAAAACAGAGAGGTAGATTTATGGAACAGAATAGAGAACAAAGAGATGAACCCAGCTACTTACCATCATTTGATCTTTGAGAAGCCTATCAAAAATATTCAGTGGGGAAATCACTCCCTATTTAACAATTGGTGCTGAGTGAACTGGCTGGTGGCCTATAGAAGACTGAAACTGAACCCCCACCTTTCACCATTAACAAAAATTGATTCTCACTGGATAAAATATTTAAACTTAAGACATAAAACTATAAAAATACAAGAAGACAGTGCAGGAAAAAGACTTGAAGAAATTGGCCTAGGAGAATATTTTATGAGGAGGACCCCTCACCCTTGGGGAAATGAAGCAACACCAAAAATACATTACTGGGATCTGATCAAACTAAAGCTTTTGCACAGCCAAGACCAGTAAGTAAAGCAAACAGACAACCTTCAGAATGGGTGAAGATTTTTGCAGTTTATGCTTCCAACAAAGGTCTAATAACTAGAATACACAGAGAACTTGAACTAATCATTAAGAAAAGAACAAATAACCCCATTTCTATGGGGGCAAGAAACTTGAACATAAAATTGTCTGATGAAGATAGGTGCATGGCCTACAAACACATGAAAAAATGCTCATCATCCTTAATCATCAGAGAAAAGAAAATCAAAACCACTCTGAGATATTATTTAACCCCAGTAAGATTAGCTTGCATCAAAAAATACCAAAGCTACAGATGTTGGCATGGATGCAGAGACAAGGGAACACTTCCACACTGCTGGTGGGAATGCAAACTAATACGACCTTTTTGGAAAGAAGTTTGGAGAACACTCAAGGAACTAAAAGTAGATCTATCATTTGATCCTACAATTCTTCTAATAGGTATATACCCAGATGATCAAAAATTATTTTACAACAAAGACATTTGCTCTAGAATGTTTATTGCACCCCAATTCATAATAGCCAAGACATGGAAACAGACCATCGACCCATGAATGGATTAACAAACTGTGGTATTGGGGGCACCGATAGTCCAAGCTACTTGGGAAGCTGAGGCAAGAAAATCACTTGAGCCCAAGAGTTTGAGGTTGCTGTGAGCTGTGATGTCACGGCACTCTACCCAGGGCCATAGCTTGAGACTCTATCTCAAAAAACAAAAAAAAAATAAAACAAAACTGTGGTATATGTACACCATGGAATACTATGCAGCCATATAAAAAAGATGGAAACTTCACATCTTTTATGTTTACCTGGATGGAGCCAGAATATATTCTTCTTAGTAAAGTACCTCAAGAATGGGAAAAAAAGTCTCCAATGTATTCAATATTATCATGAAATCAATATATAATCACCTACACATTCATATGAATGGTAAAACATAACTATAGTCCAGAAAGTAGAAGGGAAGAGGAAAGAGAGGAGAGAAGAGGTGGAAGAAGGGAGGAGGGAGGACATTCTAGGGAGACCTCACCTAATGTGCATGATACAATGGTACATTTCAAAACTATTACAAAAATAGTATAATTGTGATTGATGTGTTACTTAGTTCAATGCAGGCATTTCACATTGTATATCAAATCAGTACTCTGAACCCCATAAACACATCAATGTACACAGTTATGATTTAATAAAAACAAACAAAAAATAAAAAAAAATAAAACTGCTGCAACATTTCCTTAAGCCAAAGTAAAATCCAGAGCAAGGCCCTAACTATCTTCAATTCTATCAAGTGTGAGGAAGCTGTAGAAGAAAAGTTCAAAGTTAGCAGAGACTTGTTCTTCAGGTTTAAAAAACCAATCTGTCTTCCTAACATAAAAGTAACAGGAGAAGCAGCAAAGTGCTGCTGGCTGCAACTCATCCAGAAGATCTAGCTAAAATCGTCAATGAAAGTGGCTACACTGATCAGATTTTCACTGCAGAAAAAAACATTTTCAATTGGAAGAAGATGCCATTCAAAACTTTCATAGCTAGAGAAAAGATGTTAAAACCTGGCTTCAAATCAAAGGACAGGTATTCTCTGTAGTTAGGGGCTAATGCAGCTGTTGACTTTAAGTTGAAGTCAATGCTTATTTGCTAAAAATTATTTTAAATCTACTCTTCTTGTACTATATAAATGGGACAAAACTGGATGACAGCACATTCTTTGTACAACATGGTTTACTAAATATTTATAGTCCCATGTTGATACCTACTGCTCAGAAACAAAAAACTCCTTTCAAAATATTATTGGTCATTGAGAGTGCACCTTGTCACCCAAGAGCTCTGATGAAGACAGATGAGGAGATGGATATTGCTTTTATACCTTCTAACACAACTACCATTCTGTAGCCCATGGATCAAAGAGTAATTTCTACTTTCAAATCTCATCCTTTAAGAAATACATTCTTAGGGCTATGGTAGCAATGGATAGTAATTGTTCTGATAGATCTAGGCAAAGAAATTGAAAACCTTCTGGAAAATATTCACCATTCTAGATGCCATTAAAACATTTGCAATTCATGGCAGGCGATCAAATTATCAATATTAATAGAGGTTTAGAAGAAGTTAATGACAGCCCTCATGAATGATTTTGAAGAGTTCAAGGCTTCAGTGAAGTAGGTAACTATAAGTGCAGTGGAAATACAAAAGAACTTGAAGTAGAAACCTGAAAAGGTCACTGAATGACTGCAATCACATGATCAAACTTTTAACAGATGCAGATCTTGTTAATGAGAAAAGAAAGGGGTTTCTTGACATGAAATCTACTCCCGGGGAAGATGCTGTGAACATGGAATAATGAAAGGATTTAGAATATTATGTCAACTTAGTTGACAGGGCAGTGGCAGGGTATGTCTTCAATTTTGAAGCACGTTCCATGGATAATATGCAACCAAACATTACAGAGTAATCTTTTGTGAAAGTAAGAGTCAACCGGCCTGGCAAGCTTCATGGTCTTATTATAAGAAATTACCACAGCCTTTAGCAATCACCATTCAGATCAGTCAGCAGCCAACATCAAGGCAGGACACTCCATCAACTAAGAGATTATGATTTGCTGAAGGTTCAGATGACTATTAGCATTTTTTAGTAATAAAGTATTTTTAAATTAAGGTGTGCACATTGCATTTTTAGACATACTGCTTTGGCAGTCTTAATAGGATATAGTTTAGTGTAAACAAATCTTTCATATGCACTGAAAAACAAAGAAATTCATGTAACTTGTGGTATTACAATATAGCTTTATTGCAGTTGTCTGGAACCAAACCCACAATATCTCTTAATATGCCTGCAATTAATTACTCCTGGGTTAGTTAGCCTCATGCAGAATAACAATACTAGATTCTAATATTATTACAATGTCAATATTAATTCTAATCAAATTAAAGACAAAATATGAAAGAGCAAAACCTAAGATTTTTTTAAATAATATTATAGAATGCTATCTTTAAGATTAAAATGTAGTAAAGAATTTCTTACATAATATACAAATGGCACGGCTCAGTGCCTGTGGCTCAAGTGGCTAAGGCACCAGCCACATACACCTGAGCTGGCGGGTTCGAATCCAGCCCGGGCCTGCCAAACAACAATGATGGCTGCAACCAAGTAATAGCCGGGCATTGTGGTGGGCAACTATAGTCCCAGCTACTTGGGAGGCGGAGGCAGGAGAATCGCTTGAGCCCAGGAGTTGGAGGTTGCTGTGAGCTGTGACGTTACAGCACTCTACCCAGGGCGACAGTTTGAGGCTCTGTCTCAAAAAAAAAAAAAAAAAAAAAAAAAAAGAAGAATAACAAAAAAATGCCACAAAAAAAAAAAAAAAGACTGATAAATTTGACCACGTTACAACCTAAAACATCTGTAGACAGAAAAAAATCATTAAAAAAGGACAAATGGGGTGGCACTCACAGCTTAGTGGGTAGAGCGCCAGCCATATACACTGAGGCTGGCGGGTTTGAACCCGCCCAGGCCAGTTGAAACAACAATGACAACTACAACAACTGCATTGTGTCAGGGACCTGTAGTCCCAGCTCCTTGGGAGACTGAGGCCCAAGAGTTTCAGGTTGCTGTGAGCGGTGACGCCATGGCAGTCTACCCAGGACAATAGCTTAAGATCCTGTCTCAAAAAAAAAAAAAAAAGAAGTTGGAGACATAACCTGCAAATATCTTCTCCATTCTGAGGGCTGTCTGCTTGCTTTACTTATTGCATTCTTGGCTGTGCAGAAGCTTTTTAGTTTGATCAGGTCCCAGTAGTGTATTTTTGAAGCTGCTTCAATTGCCCAGGGGTCCTCCTCATAAAATACTTGCCCAGACCAATTTTTTCAAGGGTTTTCCCTGCACTCTCTTCTAGTATTTTTATAGTTTCATGTCTTAAGTTTAAATCTTTAATCCAGTGAGAGTCTATCTTAGTTAATGGTGAAAGTTGTGGGTCCAGTTTCAGTCTTCTGCAAGTTGCTAGCCAGTTCACCCAGCACCATTTGTTAAATAGGGAATCTTTTCCCCACTGAATGTTCTTAATTGCCTTGTCAAAGATTAAATAATGGTAAGTAGCTGGATTCATCTCTTGGTTCTCTATTCTGTTCCAGACATCTACTTCTCTGTTTTTGTGCCAGTACCATGCTGTTTTGATCACTATCGATTTGTAGTATAGTCTGAGGTCTGGTAGCGTGAT
>CAUYPK010006362.1:0-55178 GCA_963574355.1 Loris lydekkerianus
AATTATCCCAGAGCTCTCTGAGAGAATGATCCGTTTATGCTCTCCATTTCTCTTCCTCTTTGAGAGTTTGGGAGCGTTCAAAGGCGGCCTCTGTGCCTTGCAAGGCCACTCATTACTTTCAGGGATTCCAATGAGGCGGATATTAGCCCTCTTCGAATTATCCCAGAGCTGAGAGAATAATCCGTTTATGCTCTCCATTTCTCTTCCTCTTTGAGAGTTTAGGAGCGTTCAAAGGCTTTGTCTTCAATGTCAGAAATCTATTCTGCTTGCTCCACTCTGTTACTAAGGGATTCTACTGTATTTTTCAGGTCTTTGAGGGCTGCAAATTCTTGCTTCAGTGCATCAAAATCTTTGGTGATTTTGTCTTTAAATTTGTTAAATTCTTGAGACAACTTTTAAATTTCTCCTCAAATTTCTAATTCCTACTTTTGAATTGCTCCTTGAATTTGTAATTCCAAATTTTCCTCCATTCTATTAATCTTGTTTGCAATCCAAATTCTGAATTCAATTTCTGACATCTCAGCCAGCTGTTTATGAATGGGATCTTCAGTTACATCTGTCATATCTTTCCTTGGGGGGTGTGATCTATTCTGGTTATTCATGTTACCACAGTTTTTCTGCTGATTCTGTCCCATGATTGTTTTACACCATTTGATTTTTCCCCTGGAGCTTTGTCGAGGACCTGTACAGTGCTATGGCATGAGAAACTGGGGACCTGTTTGGTGTGGTGGGGCTAAGTGGTTCTGTCTTGTTTTCAACTGGTCTCTGTTTGACCCAAGTGAAACAGTTACTCTGGGTTAAAGTCTCAGCTGTGGAGAATACCAGCAATTAAGTCACCCCGCCCCCCACAGGCAAAAATTGGAAAAGGAAAATCAAACCTTCCTACAACCGCACACCCATGGCACCACTTGAGTAGTCCTCGGGCTATTGACTCAGTTCAAAGGTCCAAATTAATTGTGTCAGTCAGCACCTGTCTCAGGTGGAAGAGTTTAAAAGGTCTCTGGCAACTGGATTGCAGGGGTCTGATGACAACTCAGATACGACTTAGTCTGGTGCTCCGGGAAGTCAGGAGGATCCACTCAGCAAATAGATTAGTCTGGGAAGGTTGATGCCTCCTTCCCCACCTTGTAGCTATGTCACACCCAGTCACTGATAGTCCCCCAGGGCTGTGAACCAGTTGACTCTAGTGAAAAGATACTCTAGGGGCTTGCATCTGCCTGAATCACAACGAAATCTATTTCTGCTCAGCCAGGCCACTGCACTCTGCCTCTATCCAACAGGGGGAGGTGAGGCCTGAGAACTTTGGGTGCTTGATGGAGGCTGGGGTATATTCACTCCATTCAACCCTGCCCCTGATTGATGTCACTGACAGAAATTAATAGAACCACTGTGCGGGAATTTGTTTCTGTCCCTGCTAAATTCCCCAGAAGAAGAGAAGCTGTTTTGAGTTCTCAGAGCCTGTGCCTCAGGCCCTGTCTTTGCTCCTGCATGTTTATATTTGGTTAGCTGTCAGTTCTAGCCTCCTGCCTTCCTTTGTCTATAGGCTGACAATCCCCTGAGGGCCGGGTGCATCTTAGGCTCAGTAAAGTGGTCCTCTGGGTCAGCCCCACCCTGGGAACTTCCCGGCTCTACGTGTGCATTTTCTATTCTCCGCGCTCCACCAAGGCCAGTACCGCTTCAGGCAACCCTTTATTCATGGGGCCTGTGTTTCTGTCCCAGATCTGTTCCGTGGTGGTTGCCACCTGGGAAGATGCCCGGCTTCCTCTGGTTGCCCAGGGAGATAGGGGGTGTGGCTTCAGAATATCCCGGAGTGAGCCTTATTGTTGTCAAAAAACGGATGCTGCTCTGAGTCTCAGGGCACCGCCGCTCCAGTGTGGTTCCTTCTCAGCAGACCATCCTCTCCTCACTCCCATGCAGCAGAATCAGCACTTACCAGCAGCAGTTCAGGCCCTGTCCACACCTCTCGAGAAAACACCCAAGAATCTGGACTCTGAGGGACAGGCCTCCAGACCTCAGAGTGAGAGTGGAGGGAGTGCTGGGAGCTCAGAATTGCAGGTAGAGTATACAGTTTTATTCAGTTTTATGCTTAGCAGGAGAACACCGTGGCACCCTAGTAGGAGAGGTAGGTGTAGTTTTTAGAGGGTCTCTCCCGTGGAGTGTAGTGGGAGGACCTTTGAACCCTGCTCCTTTGTTTGTGGGGTACTCTGAGCCATTCTCATGAGGGAGGGATTCCCGTCCGCTTGGTGATTTTGTACCTTTAGTTTGTATCCTTGGGGTCGTACCTCACCTCAGCAGGGCTGATGTGCGTTCTTCAACCTTCTGTCTTGGTGCAGCTCTAATCCACCAGGTTACTTGCTAAATTTCTGCCCTTTAACTTTCCTTGTGGAGGGGACCCTCTGTGGAAAGCTGGCTTCCGTCAGCCATCTTTTCTCTATCTCCAAAGTCTGAGTTCATTATAAATTTTTCTGGCAATATGATATGTACACACAAAATAATTCATTTTGGGCATTTTATGAATGCTTCACCTTATTTTTTAATACTAGAACATCACATATAAATCTATATATACATATAAATAGTTGTTTTTTCAGTTTCTCTATAACATTTTCAAATAAAAATGAAAACCTTCTCATATATTAATCATCAAAGAACAAAACACTGTCATTAGAATGAAGGAGTTGTCTTATCTGAAGTCTGTAGTTTGATAAAAAGTTCAGAAGTTATTCTTTGTAGTGAAAATAAGGAAAGAAACAAAATGCAGGTATTGATAAAAATATGTAAAAAATATGAGAAAGTTTATGGGCTTTGAAATAAAATGACTAAAACCACCATAATCTTGGAAACTATCCCAACTATTTTGAGGGTGGTATGTAGATTGCTAGATTGCTGGGTTATGCAGGGAAGCCAGCACACTATAGAAGTTTAACAGTAATTCTCAGACCTCCCTGGGAAGCCCAGAAGGTCTGAAAAAAGACAACTGTGGGGTACTCCGAGCCATTCTCTGAGTCTTTGTGCTCAACCTTAATATCAAAGAAGATAGGTGAAAATTTGTGAAGAGTTCTACATCTTCAACTATCATGAGGAAGATAAAAGAAAATCCAAATAGTAAGGTTATGTATTTTTTCTTCTTCTTTTTTTTTTTAATTTCAGATAATATGAGGGTACAAATGATTAGGTTGCAACATCTGCATATGTTAAGTAAAGTCCCTGTTATAGTTGTGTCCTGCACTCAAGAGGTGTGCCATGTACTCTTACCATTGTGCCCATTTGGTGGAAGCTCACTAATCCCCTCCACCTCCCCCTAACTTGAATTGAATTGAGTTATTCAGTAATTTTTAGTAATACATGTTTTAGTATTGCTGACTTCATATTAGTATTGAGTACATTGGATAATTGCTTTTCCATTCTTGTGATACTTTACTAAGAAGAGTGTGCTTCAACTCCATCCAGGCTAATACAAAAGATCTAAAGTCTCCATCTTTGAATCATATTCCATCGTGTATGTATACCATAGTTTGTCATCCAATCTTGGGTTGATGGGCTGGGGATTGTAAATTGAGCTGTGATAAACAATCACAAGTGCAAATGTTCTTATGATAAAATGACATTTTTTCTGGGTAGATGCCTAGTAGTGGGATTTCCAGGTCAAATGGGAGATCTAATTTGAATTCTTTGAGGATTCCCCATACTTCTTTCCAAAGAGGCTACATTAGTTTGCAGTCCCATGAAAAAGTGTTTCCTTCTCTCCATGTCAACAACTGTAGACTTGGGAATTTGTGATGTGGGTTATTCTCACTTTGGTTAGGTGATTATCTCAGAGTGGTTTTGATTTGCATTTCTCTGATGATTAGGGATGGTGAGCATTTTTTCACATTTCTTGGCCATTCATATGTCTTCAACAGAAAAGGTTCTGTTAATGCCTCTTGCTCAATGTTAGATGGGAATGTTTGCTCTTTTTCTGTTGATTATTTTGAGCTCTCTGTAGATTCTTGTTATCAACCCTTTGTCAGATTCATAACATGCAAATATCTTTAAAGGAATATATTTGGAAAAATGAAAGTGTGGGAGGCCTTATTTATTTATATTATCTCTCTCTATATATATAGTTATTTATCTTTGTCAGATTTATAAGATGGAAATATCTTTAAAGGAATATATTTGGAAACAGTGAAAGTGTGGGAGGTCTTCCATTTATTTATTTATATATTTATTTATCTTTGTCACATTTACAACATGCAAATATCTTTAAAGGAATATATTTGGAAAAAGTATATTGTGGGAGACCTTCCACTTAATGTTTTACTTGTTGGTTTGTTTGTTTGAAATAGGCTCTCTCGATCTGTTACTCAGGCTGGAGTGCAGTGGTGGGATCATAGTTTACCGCAGCCTTGAACTCAAGGGATCCTTCTGCATCAGCCTCCCAAGTGCTGGGACTATGTGAGCACGGCAGGTGCTCACTACCATGCTGGCTACTTTCCATTTTTATATACTGCCTTCATTGCCTGTAATAGATAAGGTGTTAACTAAAATAGTTGTAAAAGATATTTTTGATGTGGAAGGAATAATACAAAATATATGGCCACAGACACAGTCAGGAAAACGTGTATCAAAAAGAGATGTTGATAATAATACTTAGACCACTGTAGTAAGTATGGAACTTACAAATTCTATTGTATCCAAATTCTATTTGCAAATCTAATACCTACCTCAACTCTGGGTTATACAAGAGCAAATAATATATATTTTATTGTACTATATTAGCAGGAAGAGGCTATTTAGTGAATAGTGTAAGTTTTCTAAAAGTACATGTCAAATAGGTTAATGAATTAATAAATACATGAGAAAATATAAAAAGAAATAAATGGATTTATTCTTACAGAGATATGATTACATACCTTTACTTACTGCGAACTTATCAGGTACTATGTGGTTAATAATATACAATGAATGAGCCAAAAGAGTCCCTGTCCTCAAGGAATTTCCAGTCTCAAATGTCACAGTTGTATTATCAGACTATCTGTCAGAAAGGTATTAGGGTGCAACATGGCCTCCACTGGCTCATTTCTAAATAGAGAACTTGAATTAATTAGGAAAACTTCTTCTAATTCTGTGATTCTATAACTACTGCAAATACGATAAGTGGACTAGAAAAAATTAAAGACGACACTTTTTCTTTTCCATAAGCCTCCAAGCTGATTAACTTAGAAAATGTCTCTTTAAATTTCACTGATTGCAGCTGTTTTTGTTGACAAGAAATTAGAGCTTAACCTATAGAGACTGTCTATATCACACTGTTCTTAAAAACAACCCATAAATAAATAGTGCTTTTGGTAAAACTCATTAAAATAATCTTAAATTATATAAATTTAATTGCAAGTTATTATAAAAGCATCTCTCCTTGATTTACATGACCTAATTATATTGATGCTTAATTATTTTATCGTCTTTTATCTCTTTTGTCTTATCTTTTTTAACTAAATCATATAGTTTGTGTCAGACCTCTTTTTAGATACTTTATTTTTATTTTTACAATGCATTACATTGTAAGATAGTATATAGTTCACAATTGCTTACTGAAATAAATTTCCTTCTGGTTATACATTTATTTTAATAAATAAATCAACACAAATTTTACTTTGATAAAAACTAAATGCTGTATCTCCATAGCAAAGTGATACTTGACATTTCTTTGCTTTTTGTGTAACTTTTCTAATTTTTCCAAGATATTTCCCATAGATATGAACATTACTATATAATCGGTATTAAAAAATTTTGCAGTATTTCAGGAACAGTCCTGTACAATACTATGGGAATATATAAAAGTTAGGACAAAATAAGATAGCACCAAAAATAAAACAAAAAAAATGATAAGTACAAATTTAGTGAGTGTAATACAAGTTAAATATCTTAGTAAGTGAAAAAGAGAACTATAAAAATTTTCAAAAACATTTAAAAGATAGTTCTTGTATTTCTATCATTTTATAGATTTCTTAATTAACCCCTTTAGCCAAATAAAATTACTGCAAATATGCACAATCCACGTGGTTCCAGAAATTGGATAATGAAATCAGTGGGATAATGTTAATGGTGTCAGGCCCAAAGGCAAAATAATTTCAGTGAGAAGCACAAAGTATTGAGTAGGTCAAGAGAACTTCTTCAAATATTTTTCTCAGTCCTTTTTAGACAAAGGATATAAAATTTATAATCACATTTACCACTGAGTTTCCCATTCAGATTACTGTCAAAAGAGATATGCTTCAATGGATTAGAAAAACTAAAAAATATCCTTAAATATCAATGAAGATAAATCCCTCCATATGTCTCCCTTTCAAAACCAATAGTACCTATCAGTATTTTAAGGTCAGGTCTCAGATGTCACAATCCAGTAGTCACTCTGGAGACTTTCTGAGACTCCCCTCATGCACCAATCTTATCCCAAAAAAGGCACAAGATAAAGGATAAAATGATAACAAAGACTTTATGGGCAATGTAGTAACCACCCTTGTGATCAAAGAAGATTTTACTTTTTTCCACTCAGCAACTTAGGTGTTTGACTTTTAAGTTCTAAAAAAGGGAGTGGGGTTATCTGTGGCTTTTTTGTCTCACAAACGAAGAGTCTAGAAGAGATCAAATTTAGAATATGAAACAGAGTGTAGTTTCCTTTTTGGTCCTTCTCATAAATCCTCTCTTCCTTACATAGTGAATCGTTAAAAGAAATCTCCATGTAAATCTTCATTTGTTGAAGTAACATAAGTTGCTTTTATCTGCTCACTCCAATTGGAAGTTAAATTCAAAAACAGAAATGTGGTGCCTTTTGTATATTTGGTTCTAAATAAGTATGTTGGATGATTGAATAAATAAATAATAAAATGATATTTGTTCTAAGTATCATACAAATGTATTCTATATTCAACATATATTCCTAACGCAGTCTTATGTACTATATGAAAGTATCAACATCAATGTGAAATATATAGCGTTTAAACTGAAAGACTGAAATTATGCTCATAAACACCAAAAATAAAAAATAATTGCATATTATAAAATACAATGAAAAAATAAAATACAATGAAAATAATTTTTCTGTAATATCTAAGAATATTGCTTTCACTTTTGCCATCTTAGTTTCATAACAGTGTTATCCAGAAGCTACCAGAAATCATACTCCAAAATTCACATACACAATTCTCTACATATGTAGCTTTTGTGAACCAGAATGAAGCAGAAAATGAAAAAATAACTGTTTTATTAGCTAGAACCCAACTCCAGCCACTGCTGGTCTATCATCTTCACTCCAGTTACTTGACAACATAAGGCCACCATGGTGCCAGCAACCATTTCATGCTCAGTGAGCCTTGTAGGGATGGGTGAGCAGTCTATTTTTCCAATGTCATTGTCTAAGATACCATGTGCATTCTTAAACTGGTTTTATGAATGATGATCAACTGGAGTTTCTAGTAAAGTGCACATATCAAGAAAGTACAAATAAACGATGCTTAAATTACTTATTATAATTGCCTTTATTAATAAAACCTTGATAAAATGGTAACTTTTTCTCTTTTTTCTGAACAATCAAACATATGAAAAGCATTTGATTTGATAATAATTAGCCTTTGAGTAAGTGAATAAAATCATACTGATTGCAAATGCATTTTTTTCTTCCTAACTTGGACAATGCTATAGAGTACAAATACATGAGGTTTCACCAAATGAAGGTGTAATCACTAACATTTTGGGAAACAGTGACAAGAAATATTAATATAATGGTTGAATTAAAAGAATTACATAATATAACTATATTTTGAGAGGCACCATAGATTTAGAGTTGCCTAAAGTAGACATTGCTTATACTGAAGTTTTTCATTAACTGTGATCAATTATTTCTTTATATTGAAGTATTTCATTAACTTTGATCAATTATAATTTTATTTTATTTCATTGCTATTGGTGTTATTATCTCTAAATTTAATCATCTGAGTTGAATAAATTAAAATATTTTCTGTGTTAATCACTGGGATGAACATAAGAAAAGTATGTTTTGGAGGATAATCCTATAAAAATAAAATAAAACAAACAATATGTTATTACTGATTTTTCTAAAACATTACCTTATATAATTAAGAGAAATTCACAGGATACACTATCAAATATTCTAAACAAAAGCAAGCAAAGAATATATATATATACATACATCTGAGATAAAGTTGAATAAAATATCAGAATATAGTATATATATTATATATTAACATATGATGTATCTATGAAAATGTGTTGTATTCTCTCAGAAAAATGTATATTTTATTCATTTTCAAAATAATGTATATCAAGAACTACCATGCTTCTAGTAGTCTTGTGCTGGCATGGGGTACAAAGAAAAGTTGTTGTAACAAAAGAATATAGAAGTAAGAATTAAAGTTATAGTAAAGCAAGCAATTTTAAATTCAATTATTTTAATTTCATTGGACTATTTCTTCCTACATAATATTTTTCTTTTAACCAATAATGACAACTTAAAAATCACTGTGGACAAAAGAGTGAATAGTTACTCTATATGCAGACAGGAGAAACTATTTTACAATATTTGCATATTAAAATTCTTGATTGTCTCAAAGCTCCAATTATAAAGATATCATCATTACATTGAATAGTTAGTTATTACCTTAGTAAAATTTAAAATTTTATCCCAATTTATTAATATGAAGCTAGTATTAAAAGCTTATTAAAATAGTTAATAAAATGTTTGATATACAGAAGATATTTTAATTTAAAAATCCAAATGGAAAAAAGAGAACATTAGAGACAAAGGAAATCTCCATGGATAATTTCCTTTTTTCCCCTCCTTATGGTCATCAGCTAAGAGCTGATCAAGGCAATATAATTCCTGTAGGATTAATTTAGCTATTTCTGACTCTCCTCAGCAATCTAAACCCAGAACCAGCAATAAAGAGCTAATTATATTTTTATATGTAAAAAAAAAAAAAAAGCCCAAGATTTGGCACATTGAATTACTCAGCACTAAATGGAATCACAGATTGTCCAAAGATATATTTAAGGAAGCAATATACAATTATAAACTAGTATAAAATTTAAACTAGTAACTCAAAATTGTTTTTAGATCATTACTACACAAACAAGCCTAATATCATCCAGGGAATAATCAACAGCATATATAAATTTCCACAATGATTCTACTCTAATACACTTGCCAAAGAATACAACACAAATCAGAGTCTTAAGCATTAACTAAGCATGTCACTATAGAATAAGATTTTTATGAACTTCAGTTTTCTCACCTGAAAAACACAAACATTAAGAACCATACTTGTATTAGGGCATCACTGTAAATCTTACAGAAGACAATTCATGTAAACTATTTTATTGCAAATAGCTTCTGCCATAGACTGCCTGCCATAACATGCACCTCGGGCCCATGTTTCATGGATTCCTACTATCTGTCTGTAAAATATAGGGAGAGAGTAGGAATAAGAGATAGAAAAGTAACGAAGGTCAGCCATTCTGTGGAATGAATTTTAATTCAATCCATAATAGTTATTTAAGAGAATGATGTAGATTTCAAGTGCATCTCTGCTTGTTTACCTTATCATTTTTCTTGTTAGCACTCTAGCCTTTAAGGCACAACTACAAAATAAGTGGATGAAAGTAGTGGAGCAAATTTTGAACATTATTTAAGTGGCATGAAATCCAAATGTAATAAAAAAACTGAAGGTTATATGCTTATGTGGAAGGGACCTCACAGACTGCTCCCCAATGCAGTTTTCCTCAGTGAGCAAGTCATTGATAAAGTGAGAATTCCCTCATGATACATGCAACAGGCAGCACCCTGTGGCCTCCAAAATGTCCTAATTCCTGGAACTTGTGAATTTGTTACCTTACATGGAAAAACAGACCTTGCATTACATTAAGGTCTTTGCAATAGGAAAAGGATTAAACAGGATTAAACAATTACCTAATTACAGAGGTCCTTAAAAGTGAAGGAGGAGAGAGGGGTGGGGAAAGGAAGAGTAGAGAGAGGGAAGGAGGGGGGGGAGGGGCCTTGGTGTGTGCCACACCTTTGGGGGGCAAGAGGGACTTTGCCTAACAAATGTAATCAGTGTAACCTGTTTTATTGTACCCTCAATGAATACCCAACAATTGAAAAAGAAGTGAAGAATCTTTCCCAGGGGTAGTCAGAGGGATATATGACTACAGAGCACTTAGATATACTGTTTCTGGTAGTGAAAAGGAGGGAGGAAGCTTCTAGCCAAGGAAGGTGGGTGTCTTCTGGAAGCTAGAAAATGTAAGTCAATGGATTCTCCCCTAGAATTAAAAATATATATAGAAAGAGAGCCCTGCCTACATCTTGATTTTAGAACGAGACCCCTGTTGGACTCCCAAATCTTTTGTTTTTCTCTTCTTTTCTTTTTTCTCTCTTTTATTATTTTTCTTCTGTTGTATTTCTATATAAATGTAAGGCAATAAATGTGTGTTGTTTCAAGCTACTAAATTTGCAGCAATTTGTTACAGCAGCAATAAGAAACTAATGCAGCACAGGACTGCCCTGAGCATTGTTAAGTTCATTAGTATCTTTACCCATTACATTTAATGCCAGCAATGCTCTCTGATTACAACTAAAAAAACCCTCCCACATTTCTGACAGCAAAACTGACCATGGCTAAAAATCAATGCACTAAACAACAATGATTTGCAATTAAAATTGATAATGATATAATTAGATTCCTAGGTAGAAATTCAAATATTTCAATAAACCTTTTTAAAAAATGACCTCTGATGCATTTCTAGGCCTTATTTCCTAACAAATAAAATTGCTGAGTCAAAAAATTTCACACTATATTGCCTACATCTTTCAGTGCAATCTGTGTGGCAAATAATTTTATTTCTAATTTTCTGGACAATATCAACTCATTTACCAGGACAGCCATTAAGAAGCTGTTGCTAAAAGGTAATCCAATGGAGACCTAAAGAAAAGAAAGATGTATTTTTATTCTAAAGAAGTATGAACACTATTTTAAAACTATTTAAAACTGACAGAAATCTCTTGGGTGCATGCATCAAATGCAGAATGATGAACTTGATCATCAGAAGCCCAATTTTGAAATTGTGTTGATTCTTAATTTCATACATGAAATAAAGAAATAAAAGATTTATTTTATTCCCCTATGTAGTTAATGAATAAAACTTAGCTATTTTGTCATACAAAAACTAATATGTAAATATTTTAATATAGTTAGTTTAAAAATATAATAGTTTAATGTTTTTAAAATACTTCAAATATAATCCACATTAATCTTATTTGTATAATTTTCAAACAGTGAGACTTTAGGTAGGCAACTTTTGCTTCAAAATAAGTGTTAACCATTCAGTTAAAAAATATAAACAAACAACGTTAAAGTGTAAACACAAATTTTTTCTTATTCCTCTTTAAAAAATATATACCGTATATACTCAAGTATAAGCCGAGTTTTTTCCGGCACAAAATTTGTGCCGAGTTTGGGTTTTTAATAAACTCGGCTTATACTTGAGTATATACGGAAGCTATAAACAACTATGTATGTGATAGTCTAAAAATTACTGATATTTTACTAATGTTAATTATCCATCAAATATATTTAGAGTTCAGCATACATGTTTGGAGTTTTAAATTTTCAAAAACTTAAAAACAACTTTTAATTAAATTAATGTAGTTTTCGGCACATTTGCGTAGTTTACTATACTTCTAAGAATTCTGGATATCCTCTACTGAACTAAGCAGAAGAATTAAAATGATGTTATATGCTTTGTTTCAAACCTTGAAATAAACAAAATACTTTATGTGATAATCTATTAAATATTTATTATTTTAACTATAAATAATAAATATATCATCTCATAAAAATACATATGCTCCTCACTCTTCACAGGCATAAGCAACACATTCTATTTTCTAAATAATTTATTCTCTATTAATCAGATATAAACACAGATAACCTCATAACCACTTTGTCCCTAAAATAAATAGTACTTGAGCTACCCTTTGAAATATTCTTAATCAGCTTTAGACAATAAATAACTCAGAGAAAAAACACTATAATTTTATTTATTGCAAAGCTTATTATGCAGTCAGGTGGTTTTCATCACAAAGTTCTAATATACTTTCATCTTCACAGAAAAATATAAAATGTCCTTTGAAATCAAATAGACCTTCCAAAGACATCAGTGAGTCCATTGTGAAAATATTACAGCTTTGTCACTTTCACCCAAGAGATTTCTGTCAGTTGCCAATCTGGTGTCACTATAGAATTACAGCTACAGTACCCTATCAATGCCTGCTATGTCCTTTGGGAAACAAAGCTTTCCTGGTTGAACTTTATGACTTAGTCCCAAAGGCAAAAGAACAAAGACTTGAAAAGCATACAGATCACATGCTTCTTATAAAATTCCAGAGACAAGATAGAATCTATTTGCAATTTTTTGGTGTATTATAGATTAAATTGAATATTAAACAAATGTATCTGGCCCGTAATTAGTATTAGCTATTGTTTTGTGTTTCAACAAATCACATTCTTTGAGAATTTGCAAAAGTGTCTGCTCGTTTTTAATGTGCTTCTTTTTCTCTTACTGAGCAATTACCAATAAAATGTTGATACCCTTTATAAAAGCACAGGTAAAAGAAATACATCTTTCCCCCTTCCTATTCTTAAAAGCACTGTGCCAAAGACTCTTTATTAAGGCTAAGTGTGCTATTTCAAATTTTATAATAAAATATTAAAGAAAAAAATCAAAATTTTTGTTTTAAATGTCTTTTTTTCCTATCATTTTACTACTATTGTTTCAAAGATAATGAAACCTACTTGGGTGGATGTAATAAATTTTTTTTCTTTTCTTTCTTTCCTTTCTTTTTCACAAACAGTAGATATGATATTTATATTCTACTATTTGTGGGGAACATATATTTTTACATGGATCATAACTCTGCCTTTTCCTCTAAATGTCATTGTATAGTATATGTCTTGAATTTGAATGAATAATCAGGTGGGGGGGTTTCTTCTATTATGTTCCCTCTAGACTTAGTTTAGTCACTTAAGAAATTAGCTACCATATTAACTTGAGACCTCCAAAAGAAGCATCTTATCAGTAATGATGACATATTATTTGTAAGGTCAGAGGAAATAAAATTGATTTCTAGTAGTCAGCTGAGCAAATCTGAATAAATAGAACCAATTAGCCCTGGATAACTTTGATCTACAGAATGGAGATGCTCCCTAATCCTTTTCTACTTGTACTGAAGTTCAAATAACAAGACTAAATGTGTGTGTGTATATATATATATTTCTATTTGAAAATGTTGGTCTGTAAATCTGAAAAATTATAGGGCTTAGAAGGATAAAGACGTTAGTCCAGAGGGCTAAGAAAAAGTACTTAAGAATACAACCAAAGAAAAAATAAATAAACAACAAAAAGGCAACATCTTTGAGACTTGGTATGCACTGGTGGCTAGTCATTCTATAGCTATCTGAAGGTTTTATTTTTATTGTTTTAATAATACACTAACTGAAGGGACAAGTAGGAAACCTCATGAGACAGAGGAACAGGGCTCTGTATTAATCTCTGGCTGCAAGTTAAGGTTCATCTGGGAAATGTTTAGAATATCCTTACTTGAGCCCTGTGATCACAAATTCTAAATTAAATGCTCCAGGCCAAAGCTTTTTAAAATGCTTCCCTGGGTGAATTAAAGAGGTGTGGGCCACAGTTTTACCCAGGCATGAGGAAAAGAGTGGCTTTACCACAGCCAGTTCAGATCCTCAAAACTGTGTCATTGAGGAGGATTCAGAAAACCTTCCAGAACTTGAAAGAACACATCTGTATGATTGATAAGCAAAGTTTTTCATGGGGTTGTGTAATGGGAAATGGTGTTGGCTGTCCTAAGAATTTATTATCCTTTTCTAAATATTCACTTGTCTGATCCAGTTTTATACTCATTAATGCCAGGTTTAAACTGAAAGTAATCGATAATTTTTCCATACCCCTGACACCACCGTAGGCCCTTTAAGGTCTCTTCCTGTATTCCTTTCCTCCCAACGTGCAGAAGTGGCAACTTTTCATCATTTCATTTTTGCTTAATAGTATCTCCTTAGTAAGTGCTCCTCTAATGGACCAATGTAAAGTGGCCAGCCAGTCACTTGGTTACTTTGCCCTAATCGAGAACTTGCAGTGCTTGTCACCAGAGATATTGTCCTTCTTGATG
This sequence comes from Loris lydekkerianus, assembly GCA_963574355.1. Classification (NCBI taxonomy): domain Eukaryota; kingdom Metazoa; phylum Chordata; class Mammalia; order Primates; family Lorisidae; genus Loris; species Loris lydekkerianus. Next base: position 14,243 of record CAUYPK010006362.1, read on the forward strand.
CACTGATTTAGTACATAAGTTCTCCACAACCAGAGGTAAGGTTGAGGAGAAAAGGAAAGTCTCAGGTTCACCACCATGTGCCTCAAAAAGTACTGGCATAGGAGAAACACTGAATAAAGATGTACTGATGAATTAACAAACAAATAAATAAAACTTTTTAAGGTAATATTGACTTTGAACTTGATTTTTTTTTAAAAAAAGGTGGTAATTTTAAAAAATCTTCTCTTAAATAATTTGTGATTTATTTGAATTGTTCTAAAATGAATTATACTTCTCAGCAAAGAAAAATCTTTAGAAGGGTTTTCCTGATGTCAGCCACTAATTTTTTTGAGATACCATGTGAATATATAATATTTCCAGGCAAGCTATAATGATTTCAGTGCTGATTTTTACTTTTAAGGTCACAGACCTTCTATTACTTCTTCCAAAATGTTCAACTTGGAGTTACTTCATTTATTATTAAAAATTTAGGCCAAATACAATAGCTTATGCCTGTAATCCTAGCACACTGAGGCCAGGATTTGAAGACCAGCCTGAGCAGCACAGTGAGATCCTGTCTTTACAAAAAAATAGAAAAATTAGCCATGGTGCCTGGAGTCTTGGATACCTGGGAGGCTGAGATAGGAAGATCTCTCAAGCCCAGAAGTTTGAGATTATCGTGAGCTATGATGACATCACTTCACTCTAGCCATAGCAATAAAGTAAGACTCTTATGTAAAAGAAAAAAAAAAAAAAAAAAAAAAAAGAAAGAAAACCAAGGGAGTAGAGTAAGGATTAAATCCAAATATGTTACTTTTCCATCTTTTTAGAAAGATAAACTTTACTCTTCATTACCATAACTGTTCAGTAGTCATTTTGGTTACAAATTAATAAACTTCTACTCATTCTTCCCAATGCTTGAAATCTTTTTAACATGACCAAAGTTGTAAGTCACATTCAAAATGTAACTTTGGTTAAGCAATGAGGAGAAAACTTTATACTTTCCATGAAAATACTCTGTTTCCAATACCTTTAAAATATTATCTAATATCACTAAAATATATAATAAATAACCTGCTTACAGAAAATTTAGCCTATAAAGAAAATTAATAAAGTACTACATTACTACAAATGAATCATTTTAAGACTTTACTTTCCTCTACTTTGGAAATGTCACATTTAAGAGAGATGAGATAAACATTGGAAGACATTCTTTTAGAGGGTGAGGGAAGTCTAGTGAATGATTTGAGAATTTTTTTAGACTGGATCAGCACTGTAAGGAAGCAATTTTTAAGATAAAATGCTTTTAAATGATGCAAAAAATACTGAGAGACTACAGAGAAGATATTTATAGAATGAAATATTAAATATAATCATAAATATGTACATGTTTTATAAAGTAGCACATATAAAAATTTCCTCAGAGGAAGTTCAGTAAGTTCAAAGCTCTTGGTTATGCTATGGAATTTCTACATATATTTTCACAGTAATGTAGGCTTCTATAATTGCAGGACCTTAGTTTAATCCTGTAATTGTATGATATATTTTTTATTAACTCTTTTTTATGGACCAAAGTTCTTAAAATATCTAATCTACATATTACCTGTTCTTTCAGTACTTAATGCCATCAGGGCGTTTCACTTTCTCAAAAGAAAATGATTTAAGACTATAAAACATTTATTAATGCTGATGAATAATCCTTTCTAGCAACAAACAAGTGTAGGATTGTCTCCCTAACATAGTCTGCCTAACTAAGTTTATGTGCAGAAGAAAGGGCAGAAATAGAAAATAAAAAATTCCAAAGACATCTTCATCTAAAAGAATTTAGAAATAACTTTTTTTTTTTTTTTTTTTTTTTTTTTGTGTTACACAGTTTCACTATGTTGCCCTTGGTAGAGTGCCGTGGCATCACAGCTTATAGCCACCTCAAACTCTTGGGCTTAAGCATTTCTCTTGCGTCAGCCTCCCAAGTAGCTGGGACTATAGGGGCCTGCCACAATGCCCAGATATCTTTTAGTTGTAGTTGTAGTTGTTTAGTAGGCTCTAGCTGGGTTCAAACCTGCCAGCCCCGATGCATGAGGCCAGTGCCCTAACCATTAAGCTACAGGTGCCAAGCCAGAATTTTTTTTTTTTTTTTTGAGACAGAACTCAAGCTGTCGCCCTGGGTAGAGTTGTGGCATCACAGCTCACAGCAACCTCCAACTCCTGGGCTTCAGTGATTCTTCCTCTGCGTCCGCCTCCCAAGTAGCTGGGACTACAGGGGCCCGCCACAATGCCTAGCTATTTTTTGGCTGCAGCTGTCGTTGTTTGGCGGGCCTGGGCTGGATTCGAAACTGCCAGCTCAGGTGTATGTGGCTAGCAGCTTAGCCGCTTAAGCCACAGGCACCGAGCCGTAATAATTATTTTGTAACTGATATAGTATGTTGTATCATCTACTCCCAGAACCCCTACTAATACTAAAAACTTTTAAATGTGTTATTGAAAGAAGTGGAATCCTCCCCTCTAAACAATTAAGGGTGAAACAAAATCAATACTGACCTATCAATCACGTTTTACTTTTCTGAGTAACATACTTTTAAAAGGGAAATTATAGAATAAGGGTTAATATAATAACTTTGTTTAAAAAAAACAAACCCAAAATGTACATCAATGTTTGTACACTCTACTCTGTAAGTGAACCAATATAACTTTAGTTTATTAATTTGTAACCAACTTTAAGGTCATCTGCCTTATACACCTTGTGTTTAGGTATATGAAAGAGTTTTTTAAAAAGTACTAAGAAAGGGCAGCGCCTGTAGCTCAGGAGTAGGGCGCCATATACCGGGGGCGGTGGGTTCAAAACCTGGCCCCAGCCAAAAACTGCAAAAAAAAAAAAGAAAGGAAGTACTAAGTAAGTGATTCGCCACTAGAGAGACAAAGTATCAAAGACAATGTCCCATAATAACACACATTAATGTGATAACTGAACTACTATATAAGATAAAAAAAAAAAATTCTCTAGAAAATGACTTTGAATAAGAGACCTCCAGAGTTAGAGGTTATGTTTGTTCTTTAAATAATGGTGAGGAAAAAGGATAGGGAATGTATACTATAGTACATAGAACATAAGTGATCAAACAAAACCGTTCCACATTCCCCTAAACTAATTGGAAATACCTGTCTTTAAAAATGAATTCAAGGTGGAACATGTGATAAACATATATACACACACAGTTCTGTTAAATAACATTAAGAGAAGACAATCAAATTTCTTTGTATGATTTACTTGGAACCATCAAAAACGTCAGGTTACAAAGGGTTTCCTCACAAAATAAGAATAGGCAAGCTGTTGTTGTTTTTCTAGAGACAGGATCTTATTCCCTCACGCAGGCTGGAGTGCAGTGTCATGATCATAGCTCACTGTAGCCTTAACTCCTTGGCTCCAGGGATGCTCCCATCACAATCTTCTGAGTAGCTGGGATTACAGGTATGAGCCATCAGTGCCCAGCTCAAAATGCTTTCTGAATTGACTCTGTTATTTATGAAACAACCTATTTTTTTCACACTATAAAAATGTTAAAAATAATGTTTAAATATATTTTTTAAAATGTATCACAGAGATCATAGAAAGTACAATATTTCTAAAAGAAAATAAAACTGATGGATTCAGGATATCTCTCTCACAGAAAAACCTAACAAATAAAATTATACTTATCTTTTTTAAGAGTAAACAAAATTGGCAGTTTCCTTGTTACATTTTATTCAACGGCACTCCGGCACCCTGAAAAGTGCTTTGTTTGTTACAGAATTTACTGACTCCTAATTTCCTTCTACTTGCTGCCAAAGGATTATGGATTTAGAATTTTCTTCTCTCCTGGTTCTTCTCAATCTTTTCAACAACAGAAAACATAAACGGCACCACTGACCTTTGAGACTAAGAATGATTGGTTCTCATTTAGCAAAGGTCTAGAGCAAAGGTGCCCTAAACAGTCTCTAATATCCTTCCAGTTCTGAAATTTTACCAAGAGTCAAGAGAATTAGTTCAATCACTGTCTTTTGGTTTGCCTCAAAAACCTGGCCCCGGCTAAACTGCAACAAAAAATATCAGCTACATGTATTAGGCAGACCAATGTCCTTCGGCCTCTAATTTCTTCTCCCTCTTCAACCAGACTCAAGAGTTTATTTGTTTATTTCATTAATTAACACCCTTGTTCCAAATAATCATGTTATGGTATAGAAACAGCTTGGGTTTAAAATTTCAATAGATCCTAGTTTAAATGTCTTGGCTGCTTGCCAGCTGTAGTCCCTAGTTCATAACTTCATATACTCTGTGTCTTAATTTCTACTATCTAAAATGATGACAATGATATAGGTTACGCTTGAAAAATGATATGGAAGCATTTGTGGTTGATACACAGAGTTGCAAAATAAACATTTTCTAACAGAATAGACTCTACTTTAGGATTATTTTCTACTAACTTAGGCAAACAGAATGAGGCTGTTTCTAACAGTGAGATTTTACGTAATAAACATTGATGTATGTACAAGATATTTTTTCACATGGTAAATTTCTTCAAATATTTGATGTTACTTATTTTACCTACTTATAAGGTTAAATGTGACCATCTCACACACTCTGGGACTATAAAAGTCTGGTCTTGCAGTTCCACATCTAAGAAATTCATTCATTAATTAGTCATCTTCTTTAACATATGTACTTCTTGAAAAGCACAGGCAAAGGAAGAAATTAAAATTTATTGAAAATTACGACTATATGCATAAAATATCATTTAATGACAACAGATTGAACATTGGCTGAGGTCATGAAATTATTTTCCCAAAGCAGATTTGAAAAGCCTTGAAAAAAATGAATACATAATTAGGGAGAGGAGGACCTTATGTAGAACATATAGGTATCTCTAAAACTAGACATGACAACTTAATTCCTTATGGACAGTGGTATTTTTTTCTGCAGAATCACTCCAGAAATTGATAGAATTTCATAGTAAACACTCTCAGTGGAAGAAAAAGATTTGTAATTACAGTCTTAAATTTATCTCCCTCTTAAAAGAAATACAATGTGTGTGATCATTGCTTAAATGAAGTTCAGTTAGTTGCTTCAAAGCATGCTCACTGTATTATGCTTAATTTGCCTTTTTTGTGAAGCATAGGCTCACATAGGTCCTATTCTAGGAAATAAAGTATAAACTTTGAATCCTGTACTAAATTCTCTACAGCCCTAAAGATCTTGCCTTATTAGAATCCCCTAAAATTATATCTGTAAATAACTGTACTAAAGTTGTGGGGGTAGTGCCTGTGGCTCAGTGGGTAGGGTGCCAGCCCCATATGCTGAGGGGGGTGGGTTCGAACCTGGCCCCGGCTAAACTGCAACAAAAAATAGCCAGGCATTGTGGTGGGCACCTGTGGTCCCAGCTACTCAGGAGGCTGAAGCAAGAGAAACGCCTAAGCAAGCCCAGGAGTTGGAGGTTGCTGTGAGCTGTGACACCACAGCCCTCTACTGAGGGCAACAAAGTGAAACTTTGCCTCAAAAAAAAAAAAATGTTGTGGACTATAAGAATTTCTTTTTGTGTATAGCCATTTCCACTAGTCCATTCCACATTTACAAATGACAGCCTACCTTTATTTCTTTTTCATGCTATATATTACTAAAAGGAACATAACACCTATGGGAAATAATATTGTAATTTTTTTTTTCTTAAAAGTATGCGATTTCAATTGAATTTGAATGCAAAAGATAGAGAACAGGCTCACAACCTAATGCCTTAAGTACCTAAATGCTGATGACTGTGGCTGTACACATGTAAGACATTTGGCATTTGGGACATGAATGAATAAATATATTTTGGAGATTTCTCTAAATAGAGTGTGTTTGCATCTGGTGCCTAGGCCATCATCAGAATTATGAAGGCTTATTTATCACTCCCACTTATATGCCCCTGCATCAGAATCTCCAGGTGTGGATCTCAGTTGTCTGCATTTTATACATATATATATATATATATATATATATATATGTATATACATACATATATACACACACACATATTTTTTGAGACAGAATTTCATTCTGTCACCTTGGGTAGAGTGTCATAGCATCATCATAGCTCACAGCTATCTCAAACTCTTGAGCTCAAGTGATCTTCCTGCTTCAGCCTCCCAAGCAGCCTGAGCCTGCAGGTACCTTCCAACATGACTGGCTAATTTGTTCTATTTTTAGGTAGAAACAGGGTCTCACTCTTGCTCAGGCAGGTCTCCTAAACCCACCTCGGCCTCCCAAAGTGCCAGGAATCAGGCATGAGCCACCACACTCAGCCTACTAGTCTGCATTTTTAAAAAACTGCTTGGGTGAATCTCAAACACATACCATTAAATCTACCCATTTAAAGTGAGTCATGACCTAAGTTTAGAAGACTGCCATGACCCCACAGAGAAACAACATCCACATTAGTTTCATTCCTCCTCCCAATCCTCCCTCCCTAGCCCTAGGCATCCACTGATCTACTCTCCCCTGTGCTTATTCTGGGTATTTCACATAAATGCCAGCTGCACAGGCTCCCCTCATAGCTCTAGCAGCTGTGTTGTTAACTACCTATTTTTACACCTGCCTCTCTAACCAGACTTCCAAAGCTAAGTTCCCAAGGTCTGGCATTGTGCCTTGTATGTGAGGAATAATCAATAAATACTGGATTAATTAATAAATATCTTTTCAGAGGCAAGGAGGGACAAAAATTGTATGTGCTATCACCACTTAAAATGGAAAAACCCATGCTCTAACTAGATTGAGAGTGAAGAGTTAAGTTTTTCTCTTTTTGTTAACAAATTTAGAAAGACTAATGATTTCTAACGAGAGAATAGTCTATCACTGCAAAATTTTGGTAATTTACCAAGGTAAATTATGTAAATGGTAACATAAATAGTACACATAGTTTGATCATCATAAACTTTTGTTTGCTTGCTTTTGTAGTACAGAAGTTCCTACTTTTCTTGGTTAATGTTTTACTATTAATAATTATAACTATATAATCACTCTTCACAATTTAATTCTTATACATTACTTTTTCATAAACTAAAGTATGCTAAACTCAACTACTTTCTCTGACATTTTCCTAGAGTGTTTAGCAATTTTGTGTTACATACATTAAAGATTATATTATAGGGAGATGGACATTTTTGTTGAGATTTTGTAGGGAGGATTTCAGAGTAGAATTAAACACTCTTCTCCACCATATCCATTACTTTCCAAGAAAACATACAAAATTTTGTATTTTGTATCCACATACAATCTGCAACCATCAAAGCAGTCACAATGAAATCATTAAAAAGTGGCTAAGAGAGCAACAAACACATCCAACCATAAAATACATACTGAGAAGTGCACAATGTGTCTTGAATTAACATGTACATTTTACCCTACTTGTAATGGAAATCTACATCATTGAGTGATAATCAAGTCAGAGTGTATCAAATTGAGTTTTCATACGTTATTATGTAAACCATGAAAGGGGAAAGCTAAGAAATAATTTCTATTTAATTTTCCCTCCATAGTTCTCTGATTTCAAAGGTTATATGACTAATGTTAGTTTCCAACATTGTTCTACAGAGAATACAATCTATTGTGCCAACTAGAGAATATTTAAAATCTACTAAATTCAAAACATATATGCCAGTTTTGGGTCACTCCAAATTTAAATAACTGCATTTATCTATCCTTCTGTTAATAGAGAAAGAATGAGAATGAACATAGAGAAAAAAATTTTTGATTTGTCAGAAATTGTGCTTAGCAGCCCTAAAGATCTGCAGAACTGCACTGTCCTGTATAATAGCCAATAAGTGGTCATATAAATTTAAATTAATTAAAATTGAATACCTTTCAAATGCTCCCCATGTGGCTAGTGGCTACTATTTTAAACATCACAGGTAGAGAACCGTTTCATCATGATAGATAGTTCTTTTGAACAGCACTGAGGGTAGATATTTTTCTTCCCAAGAACAATGAAAAATAATTTTTAGTATTCTTCTTTTCAGATAAGATAACTAAAGTTCAGGGGAGGGACAGAATATTTAAGTTCAGAATATGAGTTAACTGACAAGTCAAAGAATTTTACTCAATTCTACATGTTTTCACTTAATAAGTGATTTTTCCACTTATTAAGCAGAAATGATTGGAGAAAAGAAACCCGTAAGAATAGCTAGGATTAGAGGCACAAGTCATAGCACTCTACCAGTGCAACAGAATGAGACTCTGTCTCCGAAAAAAAAAAAGAATAGCGAATGGGAGGTCCCTTCCTCAAGCAAGTCATAGCCTCAAAACTCTCATCATGGGTGGCACCGGCACAACCAATTCCCAGGATAGTTATCCTTGCTCCTGATAGATTCCTTGTTTTGTGCTAGATTCTCTGAATTGTACTCAGGGTTGTTAGTAGTACATACATTTTTTAATAAAAATTCACGTTGGAACTGAGGTTTCCCTATGACTTCTTATCTCTGGCAAAGATTTAGAAATCCTGTAAAACAGTATATTTACATTTTATACCAACCTATTACAACAACTTCTAAATGGCATGTCCAAACTTAACTCATTAAGTTCTACCAAGGTTGCCTTTTTTCCACTGTTATGAATTAAAATAGTATCTCTTCTCAAATATGCCCAAATCCTAATCCCTAAGGTACCTATTAATGTTACCTTATTTGGAAAAAAAATTTTTTTTTTTGCAGATGCAAGTTAAGGATCTTGAGATAAGATCATCTTAGATTCAAGGGGAGCACTAAACCCAATGTCTCACGTCCTAGTAAGTGAAAGGAGAAGGGGAGTTGACAAACATAGGCACAGAGAAGAAAACACAGAAGTGAAGAAGGCTAAATGAAGGTCAAAGTGAGACTGAAGTGATATGTGTACAAAGGAAGGACACTGAGGATTACAAGTCACCACTAGCAGCTGGGAGAGAGACATGGAACAGACTGTCTCTCAGAGCTTCCAGAGAGAACCAAACTGCCTACAACTTGATTTGGCATTTCTGGAGTCCAGGACCATGAGAAGATAAATTTCTATTCTTTTAAGTCACCTAGTTTGTGTAATTTGTTGTGGCAGACTTAGGGAGCTAACAAAGCCATTGTCCCTGTCAGTACATTCCTTCTGTGCTTTGATCTCCTTCAAAGTGGTAACTGTTTCTTCTACATCTCCCAAAGATGCAATCAAGAAATTATTGTGATTAACTTCCCAATTAACTAAAATAAGGAAGGGAAATCTGGGTGAACACCTGAAGAAAAATGTCAAAAATACATAAATGTTAGGTTACAGGAAAATGACTTTGCCTTTTTAAATTAGGTTGATTGGCTCGGTCTAGAGGCACTGGGAGCTAAAGAGAATGAATGACATAAGATGTGTTAAAGTGCACTAGTGATCAAACAATGCTGCAGGAGGAAAAGAAGCTTAATGTTACTGACAAAGAAATGCTTCATTTAATATGACACATATATAACAATATATGAATGAATTATTACTCTGCATGGTGAAGAGAAAAAAACACAAAGAATATAAAAATTTACACTTTCTTATTTTATATGGCCAAACCAAATCATTTTAGCTGCTTTTACTTTGTATTTCCCTGGCATCTATAAAAACAAATGTTAACAATTTTCTACACTATGAATCTTTTAACAGTTCTTGCATTCTATACATAAAACCATATAGAAAAATGCTTACAAACTCCAACAGTGTGTTTCAATCTGCCCCAATTCCCTAATTCTGTTAACCATAGCTGGTTTCCTCCTAGGTTTACTGTGATAAATGTGCAGTTATTCTTAAGCTCATATTCACTTACCTGCTTACTGAAACTTATAATGCAGGTGGGTGATTACCTTAAGGACAGGATGCTATGGATGCAATGCCAGGTTGCAAGTGAAATCCCAATCAAAGTAAGTGAAAAAATCAGCCTCAGTATTTAAGAGTAAGAGTGACCAAAAGAACAGAAAGGGGCAAAGTGACCCATCTTCAGGAACAGCACAGAAAGTTTGAGTCAGTCAGGAGTTGGCTTTAGACACCATGGAGCTCATAGCCCAGACACCAATCTTCTGCCTCATAAAAAACCAAATGGCTTCAATGGGGGAAAGAACATATGCCCTGAAACGCATGTACATTGAGAAATAAATGTTAAAGTACTACATGATTTTCTTTTGGATGGTGATAAGAAATATAAATGCATTCTGTTCTAGAAAAGTAAGCACAGGGGTTTAAATATATAATTGTTTAGAAAGTTCAATTTTCAGTTTTTGCTGGAAAGAACACAAATCATGTATCTGAGCCTGTTGGAAGGAAAATGGTGGGAAGACATTCAGGCATTGATCATTTAATTTACAAACTAACTTGCTATCATTTATGTTTACTATCTCTAAAGGTGGTAGTCTTTAACACGTAAGAGACTCAAAGGGAACGGCCCTGATAACCATTTTAGGCTAATTGGAATTTATGCTATCCTAGTTAAGTAAGATCAGATATTCAAGAAAAAAAAAAATACTGAGGAAAAATACAGCCGAAAAAATGACTAAAGGTTAAACACAAATGTCATATGTGACTAAGATTCTCCACAGTATACGGATCCATTCTTACAAAGACTTCTACCATATATATCAGGAACTTTTCACTGTTTGATAACTCTAACGAAAATGACTGACTGGAAATTTGCTGCTGAAGGTTTTTCTCTAATTACCTAGTCTACATTGAAGGCCTATAAATAGCTAATTTAAGTATAAAATTTTAAAAGCAAAAATAAAAATATTTTAAAAGGCAAAATCTTCTAGAAAGTATATTTTTTACAGATGTGAAGAGAGAGGGTCACTGAAACAGGAAACACAATTTTTGAGAACCTTGCCCTAGATAATCAAGTTCAGGTACAAAGCCAAGATACCTGGATTTAAAGCAAAAAAAAAAAAAAAAAAAAAGGGCAAATCAAACTCTTAAATTCATTTAACAGGTAGGTATACATTAAACACCTATAAAATTTATTTAATCTAGAGAACCATCAAAGCATGAAGAAAAACGTTTGTTTCCAGAAACTGAAGTGATTGTGAATACATATTTTAAAAATTAAGTGACAAGTATTTAAGTTTATTCAATTTAACCTAAGTCAGAAGTATATTAGAATATTGGCCTACTGGACACATTGACTGATAGAATTTATATAAGAATTTAACATACATAGATGTACATATATACCCAGGCACACCTACTATTTTTGCAGTGGAAATAAAATGAAATAACATAGAGAAATAATTGTACATACATGTGCCCACATCCTAAAATATCATGCAGTCAGCTATGAAATTCTTTACCTAAGGAAAACTAAAAGAATGTTAACTTACAGGCTACTTTGAGCTTCACTTTAAACAACTGGCTCTATAACTAAATATTATTGCAAAAAAAAACTGATCAAAAAAAATCTTGCAAGCTTGCTATTTGTAACAAATGAGTTAATGTTGTTAAATCATGAAAATACACAAACTTGTTGTTATTTCTACATGCTACTTTATTTTCTTCCAAAATTAGAACTGATAACAATGTTCTCTAAGCATTGTTACAAATTCCTTAGCTTACAGACAAGAAAATAAAGCTGAGAGATACTAAATAAATGACTTGAAATCACACAGCTTGAGTGAAAGTCTAATCTCAGATTTGGAAGTATTCAGTGTTGTATCTATAATACTAAAATATCAAAATTATTATTTTTTGATAGTTTATTTACCATATAGTCCTCAATCCATGTGAACTGAAAAAATATTTGGCTCTGTTTAATTGATGTATGAGTGTTCTTTATTTATAAGCCAGTCGGGAACTACCCAGACACAAACATATACTACATGGACATGGATAAAACACACCAAAATACATACACTTACACACATTCAAACGAAGTTCCAAAAGGTTTTACCACAGAACTCTAGCCACGAGATAGTAACACAAACTCCATAAACAATGAGTTTTTCTCAACATCAGTAGAAAAAGTTAGCAAAAAAAGAAACGGAGAGCTTGAGAGATTTTTTAACTCTATAATGGCAGGCTGACCATTTGAGCTCTAATTTTCCTTGATGTCTACAAGTTCAAGTCCCACTTCAAAGTTTCATTTAACAGTCACATTTCTTCCCATTTCAGCACATATACTGGATTACAATAAACCACTTTTCTTAGACAAAGGTGTGCATAAATTGATAAATTGATCATATCCCACTTCAAAGTTACATTTAACAGTCACATTTCTTCACATTCTAGCATATATATTGGATTACAATAAGCCATTTTCTTTAGACAAAGGTATGCAGCTATAAATTGATCATTAAGACAAAATTCTTCCCAAGGGACATTTAGATAGAACTTTTCTATGCTGCAATAAACCCACCAAAAACACACACAGACAATAAAAAGAATTATCACATAAAATGCCAGAGCCTATGCAATAAATGGAAAACAGAGCTGAGAGTTCCCTGGAGCTAAAACATGCCCAGCAGGTTCCTGGAAATGAATCCACTCCTTCCAGTGAAGACCTGAAGCTCTGACCTGGGCTGCTCCCTGCTTCTGCAGCAGGTGCCATTGCATCAGGAAGCCAATGAGCCCATCCAGGGAACACCAAAATCTGTTACTTCGTACTTCTACTCTGAGGCTAAATCAGAAAAAAAACAACTGATTTTTGACAAGAAGGAAAGAGAAATGTATTACCTTGCCAGCAAAGAGGGTAAAATAGTAGGCTGTTGATTTCAAAATACTGATCCTTCTTCCAAATTATCTCTCTTTAAGCAATGATTCATTTAAGAATCACCTATACCAGTATGAAGTTTCCATTTATTAAAGAAAATCCTTATGAAAGATATTATTGATTGCATCAAAATCAAAACTCTCCAAGCATATCCTCTGATGTAAGAACTCCACTTTTAAAAATTTATCATAAATAAATTTAGGTGGCAGCAAAGACACAAACAATAATTTTCTTTATAATATGAACATGTTAAACAACTGAAATATACAAACATAAGAGATTATTAAATAACTTCTGATAAATCCATACACTGAAATAACATGTGACCCTAAAAATGATGAAAGATATACATAATGGCATATTCTTTTAATTTTAAAAAAGTATATGCACAGCTGAGTGCAGGGCTCATGCCTGTAATCCTGGCACTCTGGGAGGCTGAAGTGGGTGGATTGCTTCAGCTCAGGAGTCTGAGACCAGCCTGAGCAAGTGCAAGATCCCCATTTCTATTTAAAAACTAAAAAAGCAGCTGGGTGTGGTAATGGGCACCTGTAGTCCCAGCTACTTGAGAGTCTGAGTCAAGAGGATCATTGGAGTCCAAGAGTTTGAGGTCGCTGTGAGTTATGATGACACCACAGTAGTCTACCCAGGGCAATAGAGAGACTCTGTCTCAAAAAAAAATAAAGTATGCACAAAATATTATGATTGGTATTAGTAGACATACATAAAATGCATGTTACAACACAGTATCACATTTATCTTGCACAACTATATGGTTTATATTGTATTTGGTATTACTTTAGTTTATACTTTAGTTCATTATTAAACTTAACTGTTATTTCAGAAGTCAGAAAAGGAATATTGAAATCATGATTTAATCATAATCATCATAAAGGAATATTGAACAGCTATATAATGAATGAATTCGTTTTAAATGTATGAAGAAAGGAAAAATCTTAAAAACATCCTGGTGAATTAAAAAGTAAAAAAAGAACACAAAAGGAATGCACAATGAATGTTAATGAAGTGACTTTTTAAATCAATCTTTAAATTTTCATTTAATAATTAACTATCATTAAGGCTATATTTTTATTTTTGGTTCTGTGAGGATAAGTAATTAAAAGCCATAATAAATGTCACAATATTTTTGAAATGTTTTGATTTGAATGTTGTTTCTCCCAACTTTTCCTTTCACTTTTTTTTTTTCTGCTCTCATTAATTTTATTTTCCTTATTTGCATGCGATTTAAGTAAAGGTAAGTATTAAAACAAAAGGAATAAGTGTTCTCATACTCCTTGTCTTGTCATTGTAGTTTTCAAAAGAAAAGTTCTCACTGAGGATGTGCGGGTTTCTCTCTGCGGTCCCTAATGGACAGACAGGTCTCAGGTGTGGTACATTATAGTATGTGTCAGTATTCCAGAGCTCATTAGATTTGGTGATAATGACTCACACTAACAATGTTCAAAAGGGAAAGAAATGTATAATCCCTTAATACTATTTATTTGTAATTGAAATGCAATAGTCAAGAGCCTGGAGCTCTTGCCTTGAGCCTGCAGGAACACCCCAAACACCTTATGTCCCTAAAGAAAACATATAGGACCAAACAGAATATCTGAAGATTGTTTGATGAGTATGAATTAGAATACATTGTTTTATTTATATGATATGCTCCTAATGCCATCAGAAGATGCAGACCTGTGTTATCAATCATTTAGAAAGCTAGCATTTACTTTCTTCCCAGAAGGGCACAGGTATGAGTTTTACTAAATTTTGCCTTTCATATACTGGTTTTGCTCATGTTTTCCATACATATTAGAAACATCTTGTCAATATGATTACTGGCTTGGGAACATATTCTATCTTTTTTGGCAAATGTTTTGCATAGATTTGATCTCATATGATCATCTTCAGATACATGATTTTTGTTACCATTTATTTTTAAATCTTAAAGAGATTTCAGAAGTGTCTTTGCTCTTTCTTTTCCCCAGAAGCACATTTTTCTTGATTTTGTATTAGCAACATTACTTACTAAAATATTTCACATAATATTCATATTTTTAACAAGAGTAAAAATCTTCTGACATTATTCAATGGAAATATTTTTACACTATTAACTTGATCATCTAGAATAGTGGTTCTCAACCTTCTCAATGTCACGACCCTTTAATATAGTTCCTGTGGATCGCGACCCACAGGTTGAAAACCGCTGATCTAGAACATCAGAAATAATTTTTAAATGGATATTCAGTTGTAATTCTTTAAGTGGTGTTATATACCTAAGCAAAACCATTTTCCATCAATGTTATTAATTTGTGTTTGTCACACAATTTAAAATTTTTTTTTCTGTAATTTCTTTGAGAGTGTGAAATGCTGATCTATGGAAATATGAGATGTTGCTTCCAAATATTTTAAAGTTTAACTCAGAGCTGCTAATCACAAAGTAATTACAAACAAAACTAAAATAAAATGACCAACCTCCAGAAACTAAAAAAAGCAAAGAAAGAATCTTATCATGCAATTACTTTTTTAATCTAGATTTTTCACAAATCACATTGTCAGTCAGTTAAAAAATAGAACATTAAGCAGATAATCTTATTCATATTCATTAACAGTAAAGCTGATCTGAGTGTGAATTGTTTTAAAAGTTCTTTGTAATTTCAAATTTCTTTGTTTTTTTCTCTCAAAAGCATGATCATTACAATAATTTGTTTCATTTGCACTGCTGGTATATACAATGTATTCTTTATTTAAATGTATCAAAACAAGATTTTTTAACCACAGTAACTTCAAAATTTAAAACAGACAAAATTAGAAATAACCAATATTACATAAGAGATTATTAGCCGAAATTCATCCAGTTTTTAAAAAAAAGTTATAAATCATTCCATGTAAGTATCACTACACAGGCAATTTGGACATAAAACTGAATAATAGGGATTTGAAAACTCATGATTATTATAATTTTCTGCAGGTTACTATTTCAAGTTCATTTTTCTCATAAAATTTATATAAGAAATATGGAAAATTCTATCTTTTACATAATTATCACATAATCTTTTCACTTTCCTGCAACTTGTTTTCATATGTATATGCCAAACATTAATTTTTTTCTTCTTTGTTCAAAATAGTTACTGCTAACTCTTTTAAAGGCAAAATCTTGAAAACTATAATGATTCACAAAGGGTATTAAGAAACATTGTTTTATTGAAAATGTTACTAGATTTCTTAAATGTTTAGAATATAAAAAAAGAATTATAACTTACCCATAATCATTAAATTTAATAACTTCTAGTTTCAATCCTATAGTTATAAATAAAAATTCTGAATAAATGGCTAATAAATTTAATTATACAAACAATTTTATAAAAATATAAGATTGTTAATAGTTTATATGATTTTAATATATTTTTGAATCAAAGTAAAATAACTAAAACATTATCACCTCTATTTTGAATATAGCAAGCAAAATATTAAGTTTTACAGAAAAATATTATTGTGAAAATTATTAATAAGGAATTTCATGATTATAAATACTTCAAGTAGAAATGATACATACAAGATATAAATTTAATATTTTCAAACACAATAGCTATATGTAATTAACTTAAAATGTGAGCTATTTTATTATATTTAATTTGATCATAAAAGAAATTATTTGGCATAAGGAATTCTAAATGCCACACAAAATTAAAATAACAAAATGTGTTAAGACCATGAGAAAAAGAAATTATGAGCATCTCATCACAAAATAAATATTCCCCAACTATTGTTAACCTCTGCAATTACCTTGGAACTAGTTTTCCATAAAAGAAAAATTATCAGTGTACTGATCTTTTATTAGATCATAAGTGATAAAAGATATTAAGAACTTTAATATTTATTGAACACTTAATTTGTTATTTATGCTTTAAAGGTATCAATCTTGTGATGCTTTTTAAATGCAGGTAAATACACTTCAGTAAAAAAGCTTAGGGTGCAAGGTAATTTGGCATCTTTTTAAAAATAATATAAATGCTTAACCTTTAAATCTATGTTCAACAAAATACCATTATCTTCTAAGATATTCTATTTTATTGATAGTACATATTAACACAGAAATTTAAAACACACACACATACATTGCAGTCCATTCATCATTTATAGTTGTCAAACTGGCTTTAATTAACACTTAATGAATGACAGATTGAACTATAAGACAAAAATATTTAGCATTGATGTAATCAATTGATGAATTGATATTTGTAACCATGATTAGTTCTCATTAAATGAGTTCAAGTTTAAAAAAAATGTTAAACTTGAGTTTATTTAAAAAGCTGGTGACATGAAACAGGAGGGAAACATTCATAGCGGAAGGTATGTTCACTCACCTTCCTCCTCTGTCTACATTTATTGAGGTTGGCATTTGGACACTTTCTATTCCATGCCTATGGGCACTAGTTCAGTGAATTTGTGGGACCCAGAGCATAGATTATTTTGATCATCAACTGTGCACAATTTTATATCTGATGTTAGCAGCAAAGTTTCCTGTCATACAATAATGATAATCAATATTTGTTACAAAAGCTTAGGAAAATACCACCATGTTCCAGAATATACTATACTTTAATAAGCATGGAGAGCTGAATAAGACTCTTATAATCAGGTAGTGAATTATTTCATGATATGTTCTCTACCTTTTAATTATGACTCACCATCACTGTCAAATCTTCCACCTCTTAAAAATAATGATTATAAGCGATGCTTATTATAATAATTTGCTAACTGTGCTTCTTCTAAATACTTAAATTTTCACTAATTTGATATCAGTTTTTGATTCGTCTACCTTTTCCACTAATACATGTACATTCAAAATAAAGGTCCTTTAAAACATGGAAGATCATTTTCACCACTGTAAGGGAAGACCTACATTTGTTTTATCCAAAGGTTTTAGATCTCAAATAACATTATAGGAAGATAATATAACATACTGTACTTAGAAATTATCACAAGTTTCACTGCAGTTGAGTGAATAAGAGGCCAGCGTACATTATAGGGTCTGTACGGACAAATATCTCTAAAACCTTATGGCAGAACTAGTAATGCCCTGTACAATCACACAGAGAAAATCTGAACACTCTAAGACTTCTAAATGAATTTAGAGTTATCAGTAAAATAAAAATCTATCTCTAAATATTGCATGAGCAAAACTGTATCATAAACATTTGTCAAAGTATTCATCATAATACATTATATACATTGGTATATAAAATTAAGCTCTGTTCTTCATAGAGTTGTATACAAGGAAGTACAAGTTGAAAGAAAAAAAAGAGTTCCTTAAATGTAAAGGTATTTGCAACCAATGCATCATTAACACATAATGATAAGAGTAGAGCTCTATGTTGGAAACATTATTTGAAATAAATCTTGAGATCCTGCTAAAATCTGTATTCCAAAACACATTTTTAGCTGCTATCCTCAACCAAAATAATTCATTTTTGTACATTACACTACACTTTTTACATTTTTCTTATATATACTGTTAAAAACTTTTTCTTATTAAGAACTAATGGTGCCCCCCCCAAAAATAAAACAGGAAAGAAAACACTTGGCCTCAAATATATATGCCTTCTATATAAACTATAAGTGAAAGTCATGTTCATTCATACTTTACATTGTAAGAGAAATCAAACAGGCAGGTAACAAGATAGAAATGAAAAAATAAAAGGTTTGATCTTTTGCTTTATCTTCACTACTAAAAACCTATTTTAACGCTTAGCAGAAAATTTAATGGAGAAAAAAACTAAACTCACTGCTTCTTCATAATATCTTAATTCCTCTACATATTTTTCTTAAGGCTTAATTCAGATGAAATACTTTCAACTCTAAACCCAGTAACTATAATTTATGGTGTTGGATAAAAACTATCTAATATAGTTATAACAGAATAACATCCTGAAGAGATGCAACAAAAAACAAATAATGCAAAAGTGCATGAAAAATCACTATAATAACAAGTACAAAAACTTGTTACTCAAGCTTCAACTATTATCATGAGGCTTAGGTTAAATATAGATACATTATTTAACACATACCCATTTCTGACCGTGTTGTTTTTTAAAAAGAATTTAAAATTAATTATTTATTCAATTCAACTATTTTCCAAAGCACAGTGCTGTGGATACCAAAAGTCCTAGTGCAAACTGACCAGGTACGTCTGTGTGTTTTTGTCTGTGTACCTAATGTTTCTCCCATAAATTTGAACTCAACTTTCATAATGTGTTACATAATTGTCAGTCAAATAAACTTAAGAAATTCAGTACTGTATGAAGACAGTTTAGAGCAATTAGTTTTTAAAGTTTCAAAATATTGTGCACAAATATATACACAAATCAATGTTATGTCAAAATTATATCATATATCCAAATTTCATTTATACTAGGTTTACAGAAAAAACTGGATATGTACCTGTTTTTCTTTGAAGATATGAATCATAAAAGCAAGGACCAACATATACCCGCTTTTAACCTGTTTTAATTAACACTGCTGCAATTAGGTGATTTTTAAATTGTCAATAAGAGTTATTATGTGTGAGGAATTTAACATGTATAATAGTGGTCAGAAGTTAGTAAATGCCTGATTTTCATATGTTTAAAAACTTTCATCATTGTACATTGAAACCCTTTTGTTCTTACCTCTGTGAAGGGGCATAAATTTAGAACAGGATAAATTTAGAAAAATCCATAATCATCTAACCTGTGTGGCCACAAGCAGGATAAAATCAGTTCCTTAAGAAAGGTAGGTATGCTGTTTTATAACACTGGGATTCCAAGCCTTCCTTCATATTATGTAAATATAAAATATATATGTATATATAGTTTCAGAATGTACAATTAAGTACTTAGCTTTAGGCATTTAATATCTAATGATTTAGGAGACAGTCACATATATTTTATAGAACATGTGCCCTTAGTGTAAAGCACGTTTAATTCAAATGATTGCTGACACTACATTTATCTTCTTAATTTCTGGTTAATATGAGTGTACAAACAACCAGGTAACAATATTTGAATTTTTTAGGTAGAGTCCCTCTTACATTTTTCAGTGGCATCCTGTTTCTAAATTCCTTAAAATGTCTGGTGTCTGACTATAACTTTTAAACTGCTAAGTAATGATGTTAAAATAAAACTTCACTGGATTTTTCCAGACTAGTTAAATTGAGTTCTACACCCCAGAAAAATCTACAGAAAAGTACAATGAAAAGAGCAAGAGATGGGAGGTGAACAAACTAAATACAAGATCTAGCTCTTTCCTGAAACAGTGCAACAAACTGCCACAGATGCTTAAACCTTGCTGTTCTGTCTGTAAAATGGTAAGCCCATTTTTAAACTATTTTGTCAGAGGCATGACTGCTTGTAAAGTTTTTATTTATTTATTTTGAGATATGTAGGATGGCAGATTATCTCTCCATGTTATTATTGTTACCATAATATAGCAACGTGAAAAGAATTTTTTAAAGTACGTTTTTGAGATTTTTAGCTTTGTATTTTAAGGTTTGATGAATGTCCTCAGGTCACACCAATTTTAAATTTCAGGTAATACTCGGGAAGGAGGAACCTCAATTCTCCAAAATCCCTGCAATGTTTTTATTAACTTTTTCTCTTCAATATCAGCTGTGGCAGGGTAAATTATTTAAAGAAGTAAATCTCTTTACCCATTTCAACTTTGCAAACCGCAAATTTGGTTGCATTCAAAATACTGAAGTATTCAAACGGATGTCTGCTTACTTTTTAATATAAATTCATATAGCTTTTTAAAGTGTAACACAATAATTAGACTTTTATTGCGGCAGAATGCATTGTTTCACCAATGGTGTGGTCAAACATCACAAAATATAACAGGACCAGTTGAGATTTCCGACATGAATGAATATTGCGCGTTGTAAGACGTACAATGACTATTTTAAGTGTTTTCTGAAAGCAGAAAATGGTAAAAGAATTAATTGAAGATCCTATAGATATACAAGTAACTGCATGTGCCTTTTTTTTATACTGATCATATTTCACTTGAAAGATGTATTTCCTACAGTGTCTTTCCTAAAGTGAGCTCCATCTACCGTGATCAAACGGAGATCCCTGAGAGTCAGGCGGGTTCTAGCACAGTTTTCCACTGCTCCATCTGCTGGATGTGCCTACATCTCCCGCTCCTCTAGAAAGTAGCAGGAACTAATTCAGCAGGTGGCTTCAACAGGCTCAAGCAGGCTGCTCGGGTAAACTTACTATGGCTTTAATATTTTTGTTTGTTTTCACTCAGAACTCCTATTTCACTGAAGAAAATTAATAATAATAATAATAACAGAAGGAACCTACGTCGGTCCTAAGACACGAAGGCACAGAAAATGTTGGTTCCCGGTAGGTGACAAGAAGGGGCTGCGCGAGCTGCAGGTTTGCAGCACGCTACTGCCCCGACCCTTCCCGATTTAGGGATTTTTCTGGTACATTCTATAGCCATTCGGCTTATACAAAAATGGAAACGATGTGCATGAAAGTTTGAAAGAGCTTTTTGGGCACACGGAAACGTCTCAAAAGGAGACCAGGCATCTGCAGCCGGTGCCCCTTCCCCACCCCCATCCGGCAGCGTCCTCGCGGGCAGCTCCGAGTTGCGCTCTCCGGGGAGGCGGCGATCCCACTTTTCCTCCCGCTCCTCAGTCACTGACGGGACAACGTGCAGCTGCCGCCACCGGCCAGGCCCCTGTCCCCGCCGCCGCCGCCACTTCCAGCTCGGAGCCGCCGCTACTGCAAAGAAAGGGTCACTCCTCCCTGGTGTCGAGGGGCCGCCAACCTGCCCTGTTGTCCCTTGTTATCTTTTTATTTTCCCCCTATCTGCAAACTTGCACGTCCTTCCGCGAAGGACCCAGGCAAACCGTGACGAGCATCCCAGAGAACATCCCCATAAAGGACGCCCCGCGAGTTCCTGGAAGCTCGCTCTGAAGCCGGACGCGAAGCGCCGTGCGCGGCGGACTCTCCCCTCAGCCCGAGGAGTCCCCGCGCCCCGGCGTCGTCCCGGAGGAGGGCGCGCGGGAGGAGGCAAAGTTTGACAAATGGTGACCGCTCCGGCAGAGCCGAGCGTCCGAGCGGCCGCCACACACACGCGGGCCGCGCCGGGAGAGAAGCCGCGCGCCGAAGCGCCGCACGTACCTTTTTTTTTCCGCGGTCGCTGAGGGGGAGTCGCCGAGGTGACGGGGACACGGTCCGGCCCGGCCGCGCGCGGGCTGCCTCCCGGGCTGAGCGGAGATGCCGCCGCCGCCGCCGCCGCCGCCGCCGCCGCCGCGCCCGGGCGCAGGGCCGAGGGCCGCCACCTCCTCGCTCGCCACGGGAGCCGGGCAGCGCCAGCCACTCGGACCGGAGAAGTTGCGCGGCCTCCGCCGCCGCCCCGGGAAGCCGGCGAGAGCAACACGTTTAGTTTGAACTTTGCGGCTGCGGTCCCGGCAGACACACACACACGCACGCTCCCACACGCGCCTCACACACGCACGCTCCCGCGCACGCGCGCGCCGCCAGGCCGCCCCAGGCGAGCGAACGGGCGCGGGGGCTCTGTGGCCGCGGCTTCTCGCTGCCTCGCTCTTATTGGCGCGGAGGTTATTGTTTTATTTATTTATTTCCTCCTCCCGGCTCCATCCCCCGGTTCCCGCGCCTCCCTCCTCCTCCCTCCCTGGCTGTCCCTCCGCCTTCTCCTCCTCCATCCCCCGAGTCTGACAGGCCCCGCTCGCTCGCTCGCTCGGCTCCCGGCGTGACGGGGCGGCTGCGCGCGGCGGGCCCGGGCGGGGACGCGAGGACGCCGGGAGGGGGCCGAGGGCAGAGCGGGGCGTGGCGGGGAGGACGCGGGGGGCTGCCGGCCCGGGCGGAGGGGCCGGCGTCTGAGGAGCTCCACGGCGCGGCGACGCGCGGCCTGAGGGGAGAGGGGGCGAGTCCTGCGTCGCCGCGGCTGGCCGAGGAGCTGCCGGAGGGGCGCGGGCGAGAAAGATCAGTCCCTCGGGGACGCTGGGCTGCGCGCCGCCACCCTCCAGGCTAGGAGGCGCGGGTTTGCGCGCGTGAGTGGCGGCCGGGGCACCGCGCGGTGCGGCCGCTCCTGCTCCCGGGCTGGGCGGGCTGCACCCCGCTGGGACGTGAGGGGCTGTCCCCCTCCACCCCGCGGGAGCCACAGGGACAGCGTCTGCTCTGCTACCATTTGTCCCCCAAAACAAGCTCTCGGGAAGCCGGCCATTGACCCGCTGGTGCCACCGTCTTTCGGTGACAGTCCACCTGGGCTCCCAAACCTGCGGGGGAATGACCTTAAAGCCAGTCCCCTCCATCCCATTCACTCCAAAAGCGGTGCTGGCGGGACCCCAGTTCCCCCGCTGGGAGCTCCTGGCTTCTCAAACGCGAACCCCTTGCTGGCTGGGCTTCCCACCTGCGTTGGGATTTTATTATTATTATTTTGCTTTGGTTATTTATTTTTAGAGGTTGACCACTCAGTCTCAGAAAAAAAAAAAAAAAAAAATTAAAGGAAGTTAATGCTAGCATGGATTCCCATAAATGCACCAAGAGCAATCTCAAAGGCTGGAATGAAATTCTCCTTGGATTTGCAAACAGGGTTCCTTTTTGTCTTCAGCGTTTTGTCCTAGTTCATCCGGCTGTATGTGACAAGGTGTCCAGGTACAAAAAACACTGTCACATTAAAAGTCTTGCCATTATCTTTAACTTGCATCCGGGATAGATGCACAGTACGCATGGTACATATACGGATGCATGTAAAGAGAGTATGTATACTGTGTATATGTGCACTGTGCATGTAAAAAATAATACCAACGGATCTTTTCTGTCCAAGAATATCCAATTTCTCTCAAATCTATCCATTAGATATTCATCTCCTGGTGTTTTTGGTCTTTTCTCAGAAATCCCTTGTTCAGTGTACAAATACTCTTTAAAGAGCTGGTATTTTGCATACTCTACATTTTCATTGACGTCCTGAGTAAGCCCCCCAGAGGTCAACCAAGGAACAGGTGAGGTCGGAAATGAAGAGAAGGGGGGGGGGGGGGGATGTATATGGCATGTTGTAGACGTTCTCTTGTGCCAGCTTCAATTTCACTTACCATTTTCAAAGGAGGTAAAAGGAAAAAGAAAAAAGACCGTGAAAGGGAAATGTACATATCTGGACTGTTAGCTCCTCCTGTGCTCATGAAACAACTGGCGAAAAGGGACCACCGGAAATTGAAAACCCTCCTAGTGAATGAATGGAAGGATGCAGAGATAACCTCCAAAGGCAGGAAAGTGCCTCATTGGTCAGCTGTGTGGTGGACATGAGTATGTCCCAGTTTATTATGAGCTCTGTGCCAGTAGATAGTGAGAGTTGTACTACAAATCTAAAAGAACCACATGTGGCTTTAAACCCAGGGCTCTGAAATTCTCTCCTGCACCAGAGGTAACCGGCTTCCTATCTGATATTGATAACGTCCACTGTGTTTTATATACTATTTTTCTACACATATTTACGTAATTTTCCCATAGTTTGAACCACAGTTGAAATGATATTCTATTCAAGAATTTGAGGAAACATCACAGTCCAAAATATTAAATGGAGAAAAGATTAAATCAGGAATTACTTTAATCATCATAGCAAAGACCTGAATATTTTTAAATGCCTGTTATCTGTAAATATTGTATTTCAACGATTGTATTTATGTATTTATGTATATATGTATAAATATGTATATATGTATAAATATGTATGAATACATTGTATTTATGTATTTATATACTCACAGTCTCTGACCTAGATTCCTAGAAATATAAAAATAAGTATAGGGCAAATTAAAATTACAAATATATAAAGAATGTGATTAACTTCATTAGAGATAAAATGTTATCAAAAAATTGCATAGATATTACAGGGTAATTCAGTATTTTAAGAAGTTATTTTTCAGAATACAAAAAACTATTCACTTTATATATAATATAAAAAATATATAAACACTTAAAATTTATTCTAAATTATTCTTTAATTTATCATTGTAAGCGAGGAAAATAAAAAGAGATGGAAAGGATATGAAGGGGCAAAAAGTATGAAAGAAAATGAAGGACTTGACCATTAAAGAAAGAGGTACCCTGATGGTAGAGGTTAGCATGGTAAGAGGATGGGAAACATAAGAGAAAGAAAGGTATGAAAATCCCTTTATTTCTGTCAAAGAATATCAACAATTCTCAGAAAACTCTTTCTTAAAACTTTGCTTATGATATTTATTTATGAAAACTTTCCTAAACAGTTTCTGTCATCACTAATAAGACAGTGAAATCAGACCAATAATCCTCGCCTCCACAAACAAGAAACTCGCTTTTCCTACTTTTTCATAAAAGATACACTGAGTCATGATTTTGTTTGGTACAAAAAATTTTGGTCCGATTTTTAAACCTGTTAACGCACACTGGCAGGTCACACATACTCCTTTCCCAGATTTCCTACTTATAATTAGCAACCAGTGATCTCTTCATTTGTGTATGTGGGTGTGCATATGTATGTGTGTGCATAATATCAACAGCTAACACTGGGGTATGTAATCATAAGATGTGAAAACTGAAACTCAAATGTATGAGAAAAGATTATTTTCTGTGTTAAAAATAAGCGTTGTGAACTTTAGGCCAGTAGTGAACCATTTATGCCTTAGGAAATGACTAACAAAAAATCATTTAAAAATTCCTAATATGTGAAGTGTTTCACCTCTTCTCAAATTTTTCAGCATTTATCACTACAGTTAATCTACAAAAGATCTAGATCTCTAACATAACATATACTCATCTTTGATACTTATTTGCACATTATGAGGCAAAGATTCTTTATCCAACTCTCTTAGGCTCACCTCGTCTGTCAGAGTAGAGAAGAAACGTCCCTCCTCCCTCCATCACCACGCCAATGTTAGCCTTTTTTTCTCACCTATGACATATTCAATATGTGCATTGAGGACAATATTGGAGCAAAGATCAGGAAACCTTTGGACAAGCACTTCAATTGTTGCTCAAGCAGTCGAAAAAGAAGTAGTTTAGCTGTTAGGGAACTTAAGGTGAGAGAAATTCTGGGCAATGGGAAAGTTAATTTGCTGGAGGAACCAGTGCCATTTCTCTTTATCTGTGTAAAGACAGATAGAATCTGTATGCCAAGTGTGACTGTACTTAAGCCTGTGGATATGAACTCTTGAATACAGTCACCCATAGAGTTCAGTGTGTACAGATGCTCTAACCTCATCCTCACTAATCTCTTCCTTCCTTTCTTCCTGTCTCACAAACTGGCCTCATTTGATTTGGTGTTGAATTTCTTTTTTCTTCTTCAGGACCCTCGAAAATATTGTTGCCTCTGCTTGAACCATACCTATTTCCCCCAACCTTCCACTTATATTAACACCCTTCCTTGATTAATTCTAAGCCCCTTTATTTGTTCTTATGACTCCCCATATTTTTCTAGTGAAGTGTACAGGACAACTTGTAATTTCATACATTTTATGTTCTGCATTTAATGGATATAATTTCTTCAGCACTGGAATATATTGTAAATACCACCATGAGGGGAATTTTCAGATATTGTGTCTTCAGCATAAAGTACAGCGCCTAAAATATTGTAGTTGCCAAAAGTACATACTCCTTAAATGAATATATTTTTAAAAATGAAGACTATTCAGAGGGCCATAGTTTAGACGGTAGAGTATTGGACAATAGAGATATGAAATGGTAAAAAATTATCTAATTTTATCCACATTTATTCTTTTCTCACCATTATTATGAAAATCACTGTATTTTTTAAAGATCTGTGGTCCAAGTAAGAAAAGAGACTTTATGCTCTAAATTGCCACTTGTCATTTGATACCTACCTTTTAAAATTTGATTTAATATAAATGTCATGGTTGAGCATAATTTGGCATTAACCAGGAGTAAAAACCTGAAGTTTAAGTCATCAGAGATAGTCTTGATTTTACACTTCAGGGAGTTAGTGATATTATTTTCACTGAGGACGCCTAAAGTACTCTCAGATCCAATTTGTAAACTTTGAAAATTTATTTAATTTTCACTTTCTCTTTTTGATACAGAGTTCCTCACATACATTTTAAATACTATACTTATCAAAATATTATTTAAATGCTATTTATTCCTATATGTGATATTTTATTTTATCTAGCAAAAAAATAGAGCCAGTTTCAAAATGTTCTCCTTGGTTGATAGAGGGATCAAACAGGCTAATGATAACCAAGTCAGGAGCTGACCAATGTCTTTTCAAAATGTAAAGTTTATCAAAGCTTTGGGGGTAACCATTTCAAATATTATATACTTTTAATATTTATTCTTAACAAAATAACTATTGACTAAAATTTTGAAAGGTATGGATAGGAGATGAAGATAAAAATCAAACTCAGTAAAGAATTGGATTATCACAAGTAATCCCTATCACCCAGAGCCCAACATAAGATTTTTAACTAGTAACTGAAGTACATTTTAATCTATTTTACAAAAGAACAGAAACACAAAAGTAAGAGAATAGAAAGCAAATTAGAACCTTTAATCTTACACCATATTGCCTCTGTCCACTTAGGCTTCTATAACAAAAACACCGTAAAGTAGGTGACAGCTTATCATCAACACAGATTTATTTCTCATAGTTCGTGAGGCTGAGAAGCCTAGGATCAAGATCCCAGCAGATTCGATGTCTTGTGGGACCAGTTCCTCAGAGACAGCACCTTCTCATTATGTCCTCACCAGGTACAAGGGGCAAAGAGGCTCCGTCAGGCCTCTTTAATAAGGGCACTAATCCCATTCATAAGGACTCAGCCCTTATAACATAATCACTTCCTAAAGATCTCCCCCCTCCCACCTCTTAATATTCTGGCACTGGGGGCTAGATTTCATTCAATATACAAATTTGGAAGGTAGGCAGACAGTCATACCATAGCGTCTATGAGGAAAATAAACACCGAACTTAACCAAGGTTCAGGACAAAGGTGAGGAGAGTAAAATACTTTTGTCAGGCATAGACTTTAAGTGAGTTGGAGAGGTAGAATCAATAATTGACACAAGCAATATGTAGATGCAATATTTATTTTTAAGTGTGATAAAAGATAGCTTAAATTTTACTATTTCAAGTACATTCACATTATCGTGTACCTGTTAACCACCATCCATCTCCGGATGTTTTCCTCTTCCTAAACCAAAATTCAGTATTCATTAAAACAATTTGGCCCCATTCATTTCTTCTCCCTTCCCACAACAACCATCATTCCACTGCATACATTAATTTCAGTACCCTAGGAAACTCATATAAGTATAATATAACATTTGCCATTTTTTGACTGGCCTATTTCACTTATCAAAATGTCTTCAGGGTTCATTTGCATTGTATCATGCATTAGAATTTCCTTTTTATAAGGCTGAAGAAAACTCTTTTGGATGTATATTCCACATTTTGTTTATCCCTTCATACATCAGTGGACACTTCATACATCAGTGGTTACTTCCATCTTTAAGCTATTGTGAATACTGCTGCTGTTAACAAATATCTGTTCCAGTCCCTGTTTTCAAATTTCTCCAAAGTTAAATTGTAGAATCATATAGTTTTGTTTAACTTTTGAATTGACATCATACTGTTTTCTATAGAGACTGCACCACTTCACATTCTCACCAGTGGTGTACATGAGTTTCAGTTTTTCCATATTCTTGGCAGCACTTATTATTTTCTGTTTTATTTTGTTTTGTCTGAATAATAGCCACCCTAATTGACATACAGTGGTATCTCATAATGATTTTTCATGTGCTTGTTGGTAATTTGTATGTTCTCTTTGAAGACATGTCTGTTTAAGACCATGGCTTATTTTTTAGATGAGTTTATTTATGTGTTATTTTTTCAAAATGTAGGATTATTTTTTAGAGTCTAGATATTAACATCTTATCA
Organism: Loris lydekkerianus; assembly: GCA_963574355.1. Taxonomy (NCBI): domain Eukaryota; kingdom Metazoa; phylum Chordata; class Mammalia; order Primates; family Lorisidae; genus Loris; species Loris lydekkerianus. The sequence continues at coordinate 42,901 of CAUYPK010006362.1, forward strand.
GATATATGAGTTGCAAATATTTTGTCCCATTCAACAATTGCCATTTCCCTCTACTATTAGTATTCTTTGAATGCATAAATGCTAAGTTTGATGTTATCTAATGTGTTCAATTTTTAAATGTCACATATTTTTAATTAATATGTTAATTAATTAATATATTTTAAATGAGTTAATTCAAAAACCATGATGAATAAAGTGTCCAAATTTAGGCACAAGACAGGTCAGTATTACTGATATTTTTATTTTTTTGCTGGGGCTCCCATATGGCTAGGCATAGCTCTGTGCATGTTCTACACTATGTATTATGAAACAGAAGAAGCTCTGTGTATGCAAACATCTCTATTATCACAAGTAGATAAATCATATAAAACAGATTCTAGAGATGTTCTGCATTGTGCAATAAATAGTGCCTGATTAATGTAAGTTCACAGTTGTTTTATTTACATTTACTGTATTTTCAGGAAAGGATAAAAAACAAAATTTGGGTCTATACTTGCAACTCTTTTTTCCCTGTATATGTATACTTATTCTTCTTTGATAGAAAATGGCTTTATTTCTTGATGAGAATCAAAACTGGAAATGGTGCTGTGGGAGAATTGCCAGGGTGGGGTGAGGGGTAGGCTACAAAGTAGGTGAAAACTGATTTTGTATATAGTTTTGTGTTGTGCTAAAGCTTTTATTAACCCAAATAAATCAAGTTTTTGTGCTAAGGAGGGAAATTACAAATTAACAGGCTTGTAAATAGTCTGAAAGCTGATAGAAAGTTTTCAAAATTAATAGATTTAATAGATGTCATTTGGATTTTCTCCATCTCAGTACATGGCACTCTAAAGGTTCCTTTTATGTTAACCACTAGTGACTATACATAGATTTACCTTGCTGAACAGAGTGCACACATTTCTTATTGTTCTACAACTGTGTACCTCTACTTTTGTCAAAGGAAAACAGTAAACTAGATTAATGTCCTTTGTAGTGTCTCCCGTTGTCAAACACTGAGGCCTTCTTCCTTAAATGGCTAGATCAATGGTTAACTTTGTTTTGAAGCTTGCATTTAAGAAAGTATTTAAAAAGAATGAAGTTCATGCTCTTAACATCCTTAGAAATCAGCCCTCAAAGGCCATTGCACTACTTGTCAGTCTAGCAGACACTGCCATGTGACAAAAAAGATCAACCATGAAAGTTGCTTATAAACTGCTTTGAATTGGAGCAGTTTACTTTCTCAATAGATGAGAACAGAAGAATTTTTAAATAAAATGAAATTCAATTTTATAAAGCTATCTGAATCTTTTTAACTGCTTTCTTTAAACACTCATAGTAAAATCTTTCATGTGAATTTCATTAAGCTTCAAGGTCATTCAGGAGAAAATGATAAGCATATCAATGACAGAAGTGCTTTGCATTTAATGCAGGTGTTTGCCTATCACATAGATGTGTTAAGACAGAAGAGACATTCATTCATTTTCTGTTGTTACTAATATAATATTTGGAAAGAGACCTTAATGCATGTTATATCATATATTCCCTCACTATTTTTCATAAATAAGAGCATATGTACCATAAAATAAATACTCTCATATCTCTGTGTTTAGTTTTACTTTCAGTGAATTAGAGAAAGAGATTCTAGTCTATTATTCCTTTAACTGATTTTTAGATACATCAGAATGCCCAGGATTATTACAATAATTTTAAGATATATATGTATATGTAAAATATATATTTAATCCAAGATTGGACTTCACATTGAAAAGATATTTTTATAAATCTACAAAAAAAACAAACAGCGCCTGTGGCTCAGTGAGTAGGGCACCAGCCCCATATGCAGAGGGTGGCGGGTTCAAATCCAGCCCTGGCCAAACTGCAACAACAACAAAAAAAGCCGGGCATTGTGGCGGGCGCCTGTAGTCCCAGCTGCTTGGGAGGCTGAGGCAAGAGAATCGCATAAGCCCAAGAGTTAGAGGTTGCTGTGAGCCATGTGACATCATGGCCCTCTACCTGAGGGCAGTACAGTGAGATTCGGTCTCTACAAAAAAAATGTAAAAAAAAAATTATAGAAATTCACAGTTTGTACTTACTGTGTTTTTGAAAGATATATAATATTTGAAAAGTATTCTTTTAAAGTTTTTTATTCTGAAGTGTATTCACTTGTTAAGGCAAGAATATAAGTTCTTAATTATTTTTTAATATGCTCATCTCATAAAAAATTATGTTTCAAGAAGACTGAACTAAATTCCATCAAGATATAGAACTTTTAAATACTTATGAATTTTAGATATACTGGCACAATTTACTTGAAAAAAATTTTTTTTTTTTTTTTTTTTTTTTGAGACAGAGTCTCATTTTGGCACCCTTGGTAAAGTTCTGTTGTGTCGGAGCTCACAGCAACCTCAGACTCTTGGGCACAGGCAATGCTCTTGCCCCAGTTTTTCATTTTTAGTAGAGACACAGCCTCACTCTTATTCAGGCTAGTCTTGAACTCATAAGCTTAAGCAATCCACCTGCATTGGCCTCCCAAAGTGCTAGGATTACAGGTGTGAGTCACCTCACCTGGCCAATTTACTTGAATTTTAATGATCATCATGGAAAGACATTTTCTTAAAGTAAGCAAATAATTGGTGTTTCAAATACATTTGTAAATACTATGTTCTTTGAGCTTGTTATCTGGTATATCTTTCTCATGGTTATGTCTATTATATACAAATTTGAAAACACAAACTTGCAGAAGAAAATGTCTACATTGGAGAAAACAAAAACTCTTTAAGTCAAAGTAATGAACAATTACAAAAAAAGGCCTTTTGCACGGAGGTAATCAAATCTCATATTTCTCAAAGACAAAAAGGTAGTTGCATAGGAGTCTTAATTATCTAGAATACTCCAGACTGCTGTGTATAATTAATTAAATTTTTGATTAAGAGATAAATGGCATAGGTCTTATTTTGATTATTTATTAATTTTCTATAAATGTATTAGAATAGTTCCCTACCTTAGTAAATCTAGCATAAACATTCTCAGCAATATACTATCTAGCTGGGTTCATTATTTAAGCACAAAGTGAGTTTACATTATGTTATAAAGTGGTTTGAACATTGAAAATACAAAGGTAAATAAATCCTAGTTTCCTGTCTATTGCTATCTCATATTTAGAAACCCATCAGAAGTGTTGACAATAACTCTGCAACATAAAATGGCAAAACAGAAATTTAAATACTTTAAAAAATTCTTGGCAATCTAATAGATAAAAATCATATTTATTATAATTTAATGTTAATTTATTTTGTTAGATTTAGTTTGATCATCTGTCATCTTTTGCTACTTACATTGTGAGCTATCATTACACTTTCACTGGCCATTTTTTATTTAGATGTAAGTAAATCTTACATCTAGTGATATGTGGAAGTTATTTACATACTAGACTGGGATTATAGTGACTTTTTTTTTTTTTTCCTTACAGGTATTTTATTAAAACCTAATCAGACTTGCCACTATTTTCTCTTACAGTCTCTGAACATTATATGACATGTAGAAAAGCTTTCTTTAACCTAATATTTTATATAACTCTCCGAAATTTTCTACTGTTGCTTTTGTGAAGTTCATATTTTTATATTTAAATATTTATTTATTATGTTATGAGGTGTCATTGTAGGTCCAACTTTTTTTTTTTTTTTTTTTGACCTAAATTCTCTTAAGAATATTGCTTCTTTCTACATCTCTTGTCAGTTAGATTGATCTGGCTTTCTATTGTCATCCCATTGTTTTCTGATTTTAATTATGATTTTTCATTACATTAATGTTATAATTTGCTTTACTACCTGTAATGAGTACACTTCTAATCCCAATTCCAAGTAATTTGTTTCCGCTGAGATACTAAAAAATAACGTGTAACTCTATGAAATGAAATCTGAGATATTATTTAGACCCCAACAGAAAACTGGTAGGAGGCATCTTCCCCTGAGGGTTGAGAAGACACAAGAAGAACTGAATCAGAGATCAAGGCCAACTCTGAGGAACTGGCAGATTCTTAAAGGAGCTGGTAAAGAGGAGATTTTCAAAATCCCACAGGGAAAGTCAATACTAGCACATGTTAGTACATTGAGTTTCTCGTACTATCAAGAGAACTGAGCATAGTGGAAACAATAGACAGGTTATGTATTGACTTGAATTTAATGTATGTAGAGGCCAGTCCTCAAAAACATAGGCTGATGTCTTAGCTACTTCTACATCACTGTGTATCACTTTTGTGTTTGCTGACCCTAAATGCAAACACAAATCCACACCTGAACCCAAAATGCTTAACATAGCACTCTGGGAAGCCAAGGTGGGTGGTTACCTGAGCTCAGGAGTTTGAGACCAGCCTGAGTAAAAGTGAGACACCCCCATCTCTAAAAAATAGCTGGGCTTTGTGGCAGGCACTTGTCCCAGCTATTCAAGAGGCTGAGGCAGGAGGATCCATTGAGCCCAGGATTTTGAGGTTACTGTGATCTATGATGCCAAGCACTCTACCAAGGGTCACAGAGTGAGAATCTGTCTCAAAAAAAGGAGAAAATTGTAGCATAAAGCAGGTCTGTATTAATTTTGTTTCTGTAACAAATTTCCATAAACCAACAACTTAATATATATGCTTACAACACAAATATATCATTTTACAGTTCTGAAACTCAGCCAAAGTTTCAGAGTCCAAAATGAGTCTTTGTTAAAACAAAGGTGGGGTGGAAGCACAGCTGTACTACTTCTGGAGGCTTTTGGTTAGAATGTGTTTTCCAGCTTTTTTTTTTTTTGAGACAGAGTCTCACTCTGTTGCCCTGGGTAGAGTGAGTGCCAGAGCATTATAGCTCACAGCATATAGCGCAAGCCATTCCCCTACCTCAGCCTCCTGAGTATGAGTACCTGGGACTACAGGTGCCTGCCACTATGCCCAGCTATTTCCTACTTTTGGAGAGACGGGGTCTGAGAGTCTCACTTTGCTCAGGCTGATCTCAAACTCCTGAGCTCAGGCAATCCATCTGCCTTGGCCTCCCAGAGTGGTAGGATTGGAGTACAAACCACTGCACTGGGCCAGTTTTATTTTACTTTATTTTATTTTATTTTATTTTATTTTATTTTATTTTATTTTATTTTATTTTATTTTATTTTATTTTATTTATTTATTTTATATTTTAGAGATAGGGTCTTGCTATTTGCAGTGATTATCCAAAGATGTAATCATGGTCCATTGCAGTCTCAAACTCTTGGCCTCAAATGAGCCTCCTCATCCTCCCAAGTAGTTGGAACTTCAAGTATCCACCACAGCAAAACTTTTCCAGCTTCTCTCTGGCCTACATTCCTTGACTAGAGACATCTTTATCCATTCTCAAAACCAGCCATGTAGCTCCTTCAAATCTCTCTCTCTCCCTGCCTCCTTCCTTCCCTACCCCTTTGCCTCAGCCCTAACATCATCTTCTCTCCTTCTCTTCTGCTGTCTCATCACTGTCTCTGACTAACTCCTCCTGCATTCTTCTTATAAGAAACTTTGATAACCATCAGGCACACCCAGAAAATCCAGGATAATCCCATCTCAATATCCCTAACTTAACCATAGATGCCAAATCTTTTTCCACATAAGAAATATATTCATATATTTCTAGGATTAGAATGTGGATATCTTTGAGAGCACTGTTCAAGGTACTACAGGATTCAGTAGGCCAATGAAGGAAGTTCAGTCCCTACAACTGAAAACATTCCCATTGAAATACAGCTCCAGGAGGAGCAAGATGAAACATAAAATAAAAATGGGAGTAGTAAGGGAAACTCAGGAGCAGTAGAAATGTATGCACACACACACAACATTTTTCTCAATAAATAATTAAATAGAATATTTGGAAAAAGAGATAATCACATCTGAGACCAAATTCAGTCCCTGGAAGATCTAGGGCAAAAATACAAGGTGACAGAAATCCTGAAGAACAATAAACGAACTGTAGGAGAAATTCAGGAAAGCTGTAATAAAAATGATAGGCATTCCAGAAAGATAAAATAGAACAGATGGAAGAGAGACAGTAATTAAATAATAAGAGATAATGCATCTGTTATTGGGGAGGGGGGGAAGAGGCCCACAGACTGAGAGGGCTCTCTGAGTTCCAGGCTAAATTGATAAGAAAAGACACAAACTTGGCATATCCTATAAAATTTCTGAATGATAAGGATGAAGAAGAAAATAACACAAGCACAAAGTAAAAGTACAAATTTCTTACAAAAAGCAAACAACCTAGCATTTGGGGTTCTCCAAGGCAATACTAGAAGCAACTGGAGTTTCCTGTGCCCATTCAAGATAGTATTCCTGTGTGGAGAAAACATAGTTTAAGACTATGCAAGAAATCATGGAATATATCATTTATGTGCCCTATCTGAGGAAAGTACTTGAACAAAGATTCTTAACTAAAGAGTTAAACAGAAACTTCAAATGCAGAAAGTGTGGGAGGAGAAAATAAGGGAAGGAGATAAGAGCACCTCATTATATGGTGCCATGGACATATGTGTACAACTGAAAATTGATTGAATAAAGAAAGACTGCCTCATAAAACTATGGAATAAAGGCTCTTGTAACAGACGGGACATACTATTGATGAATGTCTCAGTACCACACATTCCTGTAAACCATATGAGTTTGGGTAAGGAGAGGTAATGATGGGTGGAAGGACTAACGCTTTCCAAAGTTGCCATCTGGCAGAGGCAGAGCAAAATGGAAGAGTGAAAATGTTCTGAAAGTCTGATTTTGGGAGGTTAGATGAAGTAGGGACTAAATAGAGAATCACTGAAAAATAAATAGTATCTTTTTTCAAATAGCCTGAATCATATGGGTCTTAATCTGTGGTCAAAGAAAAAGAGGGTGTTGATTTTGGAATAGAAAAGTAGAAATTGCAAATTAACAAAGGAAAATTTAGAATTAATGGCAGCTATATCACACTGGCAAACATTAGGAAAGTGCTAGATGAAATCAGTCCCCTAGCCTCAATCCCTCAGCCATAGGAAGATCTGGTTATCAGTCCTTACACTGCTTCTATTCTCTACCCACACCACTTCCTAAATGATACAAAGTAGTCTCAAAGCTCCAAATATTACTTACATGCTAATTATTCTCAAAGTAGTATCTATAGTCAGAAATTTTCCCTCCAACTGCGGGCTTACATATTCAACTACCCACTTGACCTCTCCAGTTTGCTACTTTAATAGATATCCTAGAAACAACATGTTTAAAACCCAACTTCTAATAATATGCTCTTCAAACACACATACAGGAGTACACTACAAAACACCTGCTTGATAGTCCCTTTTGACACCTTCATTGCTACTGTTACCCAATTGTTCCCACCTTTGGAGTGACCCTAAATAGTCAGCTCATATTACTTTTTGTGAATAAAGACTCCAAAGGGAAGGAGACATAAGTTTATAAATTTAATTTTTCCCCTGATGATGGATACATAGAACAGTGTAGTGGCTCATGGTATTTCCCAATGAATATTTATTGATGGGATGAGTGAATTAACAAATGACTAAATGAAGAAATTGGAAGTAGTAGAGCAAGCCTGATGACACTTAGTCAAATGAAACACATAGAGGAATTTAAAGTTATATGTACTTATAATAATGCTGGGCAGTATAAGGATACATAGTAATGCAATGATAAATGCATTACACATAGGAACATATCAAACAACAGAGGAGGTAATTTCATTAAAAATGTGTAGAGAGCATAATAAATTTTAAAAAGCAAGTTTAACAAAATTTGAAGTGGAGCTTTTTCCTCCGGAATATGGCGGCCGAGTAACAGCTTCCCTGCAACTGGGCACTGTGTGTCCGGGGAAATAAGACTTCAGGCATCTCTGACTGGTGGGGTCTGCCTATAATCATCCCTTTGAGGATATAGGGAGTCAGCGAGAGACTTCTGGACCCCAAAAAGAGGACAAAAACTGTGGAAAACTGGCAAGTGGTTGCATGTGTACAATAGGTCTAATCCCGCCAGAAGCTGTAAGTACAGAGCAGTGAGATTGCAAACCAGAAAGGCCTTACATGTGAACTATTTTGGTGTTTTTGGACTTGGTACTCAGTTGAACTGCCTTGGGGAGAGCTTGAGAGGAGTGAGGAGAACTTTGGGCATTGTCTAAGGCCCCAGACTGAGCCGCTGAGCCAGACAGAGCTAATAGTGTTTGGCTCTGGGCAGCAGGGAGCCATTGTGAGAGAACTGCCTCAGCAAGCTCTGCCCTCAGGGTCTCAGAGCAAGGATGGGTTGGGAGCTAGTGACTGAGGAGCCTAAAGGCAGGAACTGAGCCACCTCACAGCCTTAACCCTCAGGGGCAGAGAGAGACCCGTTTGGGCACACTGGGTAAGTGGATAGCCACTTCAGCAGTGATCCCAGCGACAAGCACTTTCCTGAGAAAGCTTATGCTTAGCCACGTTTAGAAGTTTAAAGTGCCTTTTAAGAGGGCTTAAGAGAGATTTAGGGTGCCTACCGTGTGGGGTTTGAAAAATCAGCAGAGGCCTCCAGTCATATCAGCATTGTGATTAACATCTCATACCCCAGAAGACGACCTGTTGCCCAGACAATATTCAACAAGATATAGAACAGTGTAGTGGCTCATGGCATACTGCTTTGTTTTTGGTTGTTTTTTTTTGTTGTTGTTGTTAGTTTGTTTATTTTGTTGTTGTTATTTTGTTTTTAATTTCAACCTTTTCCGTACAGATTTTTTCTTTTCTTTTTCTTTCTTTTCTTCCTCCATTTTTCTAGTTTAAATACAATTTCCCATTGTTGCCTTTTTCAATAATTAGAACTTCATTTTTACTAGTATTTCTACCACTGTTATTTGGTTTTTCAACCAATTTTATCTCATAAAGTTTTTTGTTTGTTTGTTTTGGTTTGATTTATAGCATTTTTTCATCCTTCCTCTCTATTTGGTGGAGGTGGTGTATGGTGTCTGATCACATTAGCAAAGAGCTGCTAACCTCAAGAGAAACACCCAACCAGGCACCCCCTGAGGTTGGTTTTTTTAAAAGGTTGTGTCAAAGTACCCTAATGTACACCTATATTGCTCTGTCTCTCTCTTTCTGTGCCTCTCTTATTTTTGTCAATATTCTCTTTTACCCACCCCCTCTCCTTTCTCTATTTTCTTTTCTTTTTTTCTTTTTCTTTGTTTTATGCCTTCTTGCTCTTCAACCTTCTCATCCTTCTGGTCCTGTACCAAAAGGACTCATTGAAACCTTACTCCACAGGCATGGGAACTTAAAGAGCAAGAGGAAGTGAAAGGAAAATTAGGGCAAGGAAATGGATAAAGGAAAACACCCAGATAAAGGAAGAATCAGCAGAAAACTCCTGGCAACATGAAGAACCAGTCCAGAGCAACACCTCCAAAGGAACATGAGGTAGCTAGTGCAGAGGATTCCACCTATATAGAAATGTTAGGAATGACAGAAAGAGAATTTAGAATGCACATGATGAAAACAATGAAGGAAATGATGGAAAAATGAAGGAAACAGCTAATAAGGTGGAAAATAACCAAAAGGAAATCCAAAAACAGAATCAAATAAGAGATGAACAATATGAAGAATATAGAAAGGATGTAGTGGAGCTGAAGGAACTGAAGCAGTCAATTAGGGAACTTAAAGATGCAATGGAAAGTATCAGCAACAAGTTAGACCATGCAGAAGAAAGAATTTTGGAGATAGAGGACAAAGTTCTTGAGATAACTCAGCTAATTAAAGAGGCAGAAAAGAAGAGAGAGAAAGCAGAATGTTCATTGTCAGAATTATGGGACTTTATGAAGCATTCCAACATACGAGTTATAGGAATCCCAGAAGGGGAAGAAGAATGTCCCAAGGAATGGAAGCAATACTAGAGAATATTATAAAAGAAAATTTCCCAAATATCACCAAAGATTATGACACACTGCTTACAGAGGTATATTGGACCCAAGGTCGCCTTAACTCTAACCGAGCTTCTCCAAGACACATTGAGATAAACCTGTTCAAAGTCATGACAAAAGAATAGATTCTGCAAGCTGCCAGGAGTAACGCCAGTTGACCTACAGGGGCAAATCCATCAGAGTGAATGCAGACTTCTAATGAAACTTTCCAAGCAAGAAGACAGTGGTCATCTACCTTTAATCTACTTAAACAGAACAATTTCCAGCCCAGAATTCTATACCTTGCAAAGCTATGCTTTAAAATTGAAAGAAAATAAAATCATTTATGGATATTCAAACATTGAGGATATTCGCCACAAGACCAGCTCTAAAAGAAATACTTGAACCTATTCTACACACTGACGATCACAATGGATCAGCAGCAAAGTAAGAAATCAGAAATTAAAGGACAGAACCTAACCTCCGCACTGATGCAAAAGATAAAACTAAGCAATGGACTCTCACAAAATAAGATGAATAGAATACTACCACACTTATCAATTATCTAAATAAATGTTAATGGCTTGAATTCCTCACTGAAGAGACAATAGATTGGATGGCTAGATTAAAAAACAGACGCCATCCATTTGCTGTCTGCAAGAAACACACCTGGCTTCAAAAGACAAATTAAAACTCTGAGTCAAGGGTTGGGAGACAATTTTACAGACAAATGGAATTCAGAAGAAAAGATAAGTTGCAATCTTATTTTCAGATACGTGAAGATTTAAAGCAACTAAAGTAAAAAAAGACAAAAATGGTCACTTTATATTGGTCAAGGGAAAAATACAACAAGAAGATATTTCAATTCTAAATATTTATGCACCCAATTTAAATGCTCCTAGATTCTTGAAACAGACACTACTCAGGCTGAACAATATGATATCCAATAATACTATAATAACAAGGGACTTTAACACTCCTCTTACAGAGCTGGACAGATCCCCTGAACAGAAATTAAACAAAGATATAAGAGATTTAAATGAGACCCTAGAAAAACTGTGCTTGATAGACGCATATAGAACACTCCATCCCAAAGATAAAGAACATACATTCTTCTCATCACCCCATGGAATATTCTCCAAAATTGATCATATCCTGGAACACAAAACAAATATCAACAGAATAAACAGAATTCAAATTTTACCTTGTATCTTCTCTAACCATAAGGCACTAACGGTGGAACTCAACTATAACAAAAACGTTCAACCCCACACAAAGGCATGGAAATTAAACAACCTTCTGTTGAATAACAGATGGGTGCAGGAAGAAATAAAACAGGAAATCATTAACTTCCTTGAGCATAACAACAATGAATACACAAGCTACCAAAATCTGTGGGATACTGCAAAAGCAGTTTTGAGAGGAAAATTTATCACTTTAGATGCCTACATTCAAAAAACAGAAAGAGAGCACATCAACAAAATCACAAGCCACCTTATGGAATTGGAAAGAGAAGAACAATCTAAGCCTAAACCCAGTAGAAGAAAAGAAATATCCAAAATCAAATCAAAGATCAATGAAATTGAAAACAAAACAATCATTCAGAAAATTAATAAAACAAGGAGTTGGTTTTTTGAAAAAATAAATAAAACAGATAAACCATTGGCCAGACTAACGAGAAATAGAAAAGTAAAATCTCTAGTAACCTCAATCAGAAATGATAAAGGGGAAATAACAACTGATTCCACAGAGATACAAGAGATCATCTCTGAATACTACCCGAAACTCTATGCCCAGGAATTTGACAATGTGAAGGAAATGGATCAATATTTGGAATCACACCCTCTCCCTAGACTTAGCCAGGAAGAAATAGAGCTCCTGAACAGACCAATTGCAAGCACTGAGATTAAAGAAACAATAAAAAATCTTCCAACCAAAAAATGCCCTGGCCCAGTTGGCTTCACACCAGTATTCTATCAAACCTTCAAGGAAGAGCTTATTCCTGTACTGTAGAAATTAGTACAAAAAATTGAGGAAGAAGGAATCTTCCCCCAACACATTCTATGAAGCAAAAATCACCCAGATACCAAAACCAGGAAAAGACCCAACCAAAAAGGAGAATGTCAGATCAATCTCACTCCTAGCCAGCAGATTACAGTTTATCATCAAAAAAGTCATTCATCATGATCAAGTAGGTTTCATCCCAGGATGCAAGGTTGGTTTAACATACGCAAGTCCATGAACTTTATTCACCATATTAACAGAGACAACAATAAAGATCATATGATCCTCTCAATAGATGCAGAAAAAGCATTTGATAAAATCCAGCATCCTTTTCTAATTAGAACACTGAAGAGTATAGGCATAGGTGGCACATTTCTAAAACTGATTGAAGCTATCTATGACAAACCC
>CAUYPK010006366.1:0-14860 GCA_963574355.1 Loris lydekkerianus
AAGCAAACATCACCTTGATCCCCAAACCAGGGAAAGACCCAACAAGAAAAGAAAATTATAGACCAATATCACTAATGAATATTGATGCTAAAATACTGAATAAGATCCTAACAAACAGAATCCAACAACACATCAAAAAAATTACACACCATGACCAAGTCAGATTTATCCCAGGGTCTCAAGGCTCGTTCAATATACGTAAGTCTATAAATTTAATTCAACACATAAACAAACAAAAAATAAGGACCATATGATTCTTTCAATTGATGCAGAAAAAGCTTTTGATAATATCCAGCATCCCTTTATGATCACAACACTTAAGAAAATTGGTACAGAAGGGACATTTCTGAAACTAATAGAGGCCATCTACAGCAAACCCACAGCCAATATCGTATTGAACGGAGTTAAATTGAAATCATTTCCACTTAGATCAGGAACCAGGCAAGGTTGCCCATTGTCTCCATTGCTCTTTATCATTGTAATCTAAGTTTTAGCCATTGCAATTAGGGAAGAAACGGCAATCAAGGGTATCCACATAGGGTCATAAGAGATCAAACTTTCACTCTTCGCAGATGATATGATGGTATATGTGGAAAACACTAAGGATTCTACTACAAAACTTTTATAAGTGATGAAAGAATACACCAATGTCTCAGGCCACAAAATCAACACCCATAATTTGTAGCCTTTATATATGCCAACAATAACCAAGCTGTAAAAACAGTCAAGGACTCTATTCCTTTCCCAGTAGTGCCAAAGTAGATGAAATATTTGGGAGTATACCTAACAAAGGATGTGAAAGATATCTACAAAGAGAACTATGAAACTTTAAGAAAAGAAATAGCTGAAGATATTAACAAATGGAAAAACATACCATTCTCATGGCTGGGAAGAATCAACATTGTTAACATGTCCATAATACACTTAGCAATATATAATTTTATTGCAATTCTTATTAAAGCTCCAGTATCATATTTTAAAGATCTTGAAAAAAATAATACCTCATTTCATATGGAATCAGAAATAATCTCGAATAGCCAAAACATTTCTCAGCAATAAAAACACAGCAGGCGGAATCATGCTACCATACCTATGACTGTAATATAAATCGATAGTGATAAAAACAGCATGGTATTGGCACAAAAGCAGAGAAGTAGATGTCAGAACTACTTTGAGATATCACCTAACCCCAGTAAGAGTAGCCCACATAACAAAATCCCAAAACCAGAAATGTTGGCGTGGATGTGGAGGAAAGGGCACACTTCTACACTGCTGGTGGGAATACGTCCCTTCTGGAAGGATGTTTAGAGAATACTTAGAGATCTAAAAATAGACCTGCCATTCGATCCTATGATTCCTTTACTAGGTTTATACCCAGAAGACCAAAAGTCACAATATAACAAAGAAATCTGTACCAGAATGTTTATTGCAGCCCAATTCATAATCGCTAAGTCATGGAAGAAGCCCAAGTGCCCATCAACCCATGAATGGACTAGCAAATTGTGGTACATGTATACCATGGAATATCATGCAGCCTTAAAGAAAGATGGAGATTTTACCTCTTTCATGTTTACATGGATGGAGGTGGGACATATTCTTCTTAGTAAAGTATCTCAAGAATGGAAGAAAAATTATCCAATGTACTCAGCCCTACTACGAAGCTAATTTATAGCTTTCATATGAAGGCTATAACCCAAGTATAGCACAAGAATATGGGTAAAGGGCCAAGGGAGGGGAAGGGAGGGGGGAGGTTAGGATGGAGGGAGAGTAATGGGTGGGGCCACACCTGTGGTGCATCTTAGAATGGGTACAGGCGAAACCTACTAAATGCAGAATACAAATGTGTACATACAGTAACTAAGAAAATGCCATGAAGGCTATATTGAACAGTTTGATGAGAATATTTCAGATTGTATATGAAACCAGTACATTGTACCCCTTGATTGCACAAATGTACACAGCTATGATTTAACAATAAAAAAATAAATAAATTTTAAAAATAAAAATAAATAAATGTAAAAAAAAAAAACAAAATTAGGATTTAGCCTTTATCTAAGTTGGCTCTCTTTCTCTGTTTTTAATACTCAAATATTGTAAGCTTTGAATTAGAAATAAACCTTTCTCATCTTATAGTGCAACAATCCATAATCTAAATGGAGAATCATTACCAATTTGGGGGATATTGATTGTCATAATTTATATTTATTGTTTCTGAATGCCATGTTCACATAGTCAGATAATTTCTATTTATAACAATCTGACATAAAATTGAACTCATTAAAACAATGATGAAACCCTTTTAGAAATAAAAAAAATTGGATAATATTTTTTAATACAAACACAAGAATTAAACTAAACTACAAATGGTTGTACATAGTGCTGTTGCATTTTTTAATGCTTCTTTTTTCTTAACAGATTCCTTTTTAAGAAAATCTGTTATTCTCTACTTTTTAAAACTAAGGAGCTTTTTAAAAATAAGAAAAGCTTTGTAAAAGAGAATAGTTAATTAATGTTTACATTTATTACTGAGTTGATAATGCAAGAATAAATGACTTTACATGTTGGTTCTATCATATGTAGAACACAAATGTCCTAATGCTATAATTGGGTAAATGAGATGAAAGCTATGCTGATTAGTATGATGTAAGCACTCCAATTTGTGCAAATAATCAACACACTGAAATGAGCATAAATGTATTTATGATCTATGTACAAAAGACTTAATTAAAAAAAAAAAAAAAGAATAAATGACTTTGAGGACTTTGTGCAACCACATTTGGGAGACTGCTCCCAACGATGCCAATTAGTATTTTGCCAAAGGGGTCAAGTCCATGGCACAGCTGGGCAAAATGAAGAAGGGCCACCTAGCTTACTGAACTGCAGTTTTGGACAGGTAAAAACAACGGTCAGAAGGGGTAAGGAAGAAAGCTCTGTCACTGTTGTGGCAAAGGCAGATGAACTGAGCATGTTCTTTAACATGGTGAAGTTATTTAACAAGTATTGATGGAGTCTCTATAACATGCCAGATAGTTCTCCACCATTCATAGTCCTCACAAATATGTATATGACTGTTTCTGCTCAAAGAACTTGCACATCTATTTGGGGTTATGAATGTTCACAAGAGAAACAAATAGTTAAATGTACAAGAAAGTGAAAGTTCCTCTTGCACTTAGTGAAAAGTAAAAGAAATGTAATACCATGCAAATAAATATGTTTTATTTTGTGAGATATGTAAAAAATTCATTGGGCAGTCATTAATTTCTTAGAACTTGGAAATGGTGCCCCCCCAGAAATAATTTCATAAATTATGGTAAACATTTTGGGCCAGTTTGCCAAAGTTTTCCTGGGTCATAATAGAGTCTGCAGTGACTGGTGCCAAACTCCTCTGTGGCCTGAGCTCTGAGGCAGAGTACAAAATAAGGAGAGAGGAGGTAAGGATATGATCTGGGTTCCAAGAAAGGACACCCCACAACCAACACCCCTGCAGGCTTCAGCAGCTCTCTCAGGAGTGATGGAGGTCACAAAAGCCAGAACAGCAGCAGATGCCTCACCCAGGGGCCTTGAGCAGGCAAGCACTTGAGCACTTGGAAGCAAGGATAGTCTATGCCCGTTATTAACAGACCATTGAAAGTAATGATTGAAAGTAGGGAGACAATTTCGGTAAGGGAAGAAAAGTAACATTTATTGAACACCTATGTTGACCCAGGTGCTATTAGCCACTTTCCATTTCTTACCAAAATCATCCTCACAGCTATCCTTTGAGGTAGGTAGCACTCAAATTCATTATGCAATGGAATCTCATTTTACAGATGAGGTCGCTGAGGCTTGGGGAGGTAAACAACTGGCCCATTGTCACTCAGTGCTGGGAATTGGTTGTGGACTTTACTCTAACCTTTCCACAGTCTCTGCCTGCACACCAGGCTGCCTCTGGGAGGTGTCAGCCAAAGCCAGCGAGATGGAACTTTCTCTAATCATTAGACGCTTCCTTTCTGAAATGAATGATTTAAATCCTTTCAGATCAGTGCCAGGAACAAATTCCAAAGAACTGACTTCCCCTCTGGCAGATCAATGGGGCTTTGTGAGGCTTTCTTCCGGGGGATGTTTCTAATGGGATTTTGAAAATTAATCCTTTGACAAGGGTGGCTGTTTTGTTGCTGCTTTGGAAGTTGTTTTGATGTTGCTTTTCAATTTTGCTATAGATTAATCAGTTCCCAAAAATATTACTTAAGGAAAAATCAGATAATAACATTAGTGGTATATAAAGAAGGGGTAAGGATTAGAATATTTTTATTTGACCATGCCAGATGAAATATATATTCTACTAGCTGACATATGTTTGAGCTGAAAGGCCAGAATTTCTATCTCTGCTTTTTACCCACTAATTTTTATAAGAAGTACAAGAAAAACAGAATATCATTAATTACAAAGCCTTTTCCAACTTAGGGCTAAGACTAAGAATGAATAAATCATACTAAAAACTCCTTTCATATTTCTATTTGTTAAAAGAAAAAGGAAAAAAAAAAATGACCACACTCATCATTAGAGATGGGTTGAATGCTCCTGTTTAGCCAAACACAAGTATATAAAAAAAGGTTACCCTTTAATTTCAAATAATGTAAGTAGCATCATTAGGCTAATGATGAGGGTCTCCTGATCCAGGAAACTGGTCCACATTGAACATGAAGTGACAGACAAGTCTCATGGCTCTACTCTAGTTCATGACAGCTTTTAAAAATGAAATAGTCAAAAAAGATGTCTCTACTGTCTTTAAAAGGCTTATAGTTCCATTTTCACTAGTGTCATTCGTGGAGAAGCTTCCAGGACCAAAAAGCCAAGTAATGCAAACAGGAATGGTCCACACCAGGAGGGCAGGTACAGAGAGAGAAAGACCGAATGTTCATTGGTTCCAGCTGGTCTTACCCCATTTCCTTTGTGAAGAATGAGTTACTATTTACTGAGCACCAAAGTCCTAAGACCATGCTAGGAGTTTTGTGAACATTATCCCTTTTTTACCAATAAGGAAATAGAGGAACCAAGATTTTGAGTGACAGCCACGAGATTCTATAGCTGTGGCTGGGTATGTCTAGATCCAAGCCCTAACCATTCATCTATTCTCTCTCAAATAAAAGGTGGAGGCCAATCTTTACTCATTTTTTCCAGCAAGAATTAGAAGCACCTTGGCTGACACACAGAAACTGCTCTGTACACAGGTGCTGTTACATCTGGCTCCAAAGTCCTTTCAGGGGGCAAGATCCACTTTGGATTTCTGCTTTGCCTCCTTTGTAACCTAATCAGATTTCATTAGGTATTCACTTGTCATTTCTATTTCACTAATGAATCTACTGTAGTTTTTTTCTTCCCCATAATAAATGGACTACAAAAAAAAAAAAAAAAGAAAGAAAGAAAGAAAGAAAGAGAAAGAAAAGAAAAGAAAAAACAATGAAGGAAAAAAAAAATCAAAGGGCCGTATAATAAATGTAACCCTTATTTTACTAATGTACTTACAGGAACAGCATTAGACAGAGAAGCCCAAAGCAGTAAGAGGCCGTAACGGCTGCAGTGCCGTTTATTTGTCTCCTTCTCTACAGTGTCCATCACAGCCTGAAATAATGTCTGTTTAGAAGAAATAAATATTGTCCAACCATAACTATGTGACAAAGATTAATGTTAGTAAATAAAAGATCATGCATTTTTCTTTAATACAAAATATATTATTCCTGTCATTCCTGGGCTTTGCAGTTTGACACCAGCTAAGGGATTCTTATACTTACAAGCAGCAAGTGATTAAGAAGATTCTAGAACTCAACTGCCTTACTGCCTTGGTGCAAACTCTGGTTCACATATTTAAGCTGGATGAACTTGAACAAAGTAATCTCTCTGTGCCTCAGTTTCCTCATATAAAATGGTCACAATATGGTACCTACAGCATAAAATTGTTGTGGCCATTAAATTAGTTCATACCTATAAAGAGCTTAAAACAAACCTCTCAGAGGGCAGAATTCACTTGGGATCTCTGTCCTGCCAAATGAATTGGGAAATTGAGTGTTTTGACTTCCCTCCCTCCCTTCTCTCTCTCTCTCTCTCTCCATCTCTCTTTCATAATCCTCTGCTCTTAGAAAAATGCAAGCAATGCAGAAACATAGATCTCTGGAGTATACAGGAGAAATCTTACTACCCATTGTGCATATTCTGAGCCTATGCACCATGAGAGAGAGAATTCCAGTATATTATAAACACAACACTCTAAAACCATGCAGAATATTGACATTTGACTTGAATGTGGCAGCTCAGATGAGATTCCATCCAGGGCCCCCTACAGTGGTTACTCCCACATGACTATACAAATTCCATGAAGACTTTTTCTTCACGAGGAAGTTTCCCCAGATTTGCCTTTGCCAATGTTCACTCCCTATCATGCGGAAAAAATTCAGACTCTATAACATTTTCATTAAGTTACTTGTACACTTTAATCTTAAACAATTAAGGTCTAGGTGATAAAAATAATGGGAGCTAATATCTATTCACTGCTTGCTAAGGGCAAGTGCTTTGACAAGTATTTAAACCATTTCAATCCTCAGTACAACTCCAAGAAGCAGATATTATTACATTCATCATTATACGTACAAGAAAACAGAAGTGCAAAGAATTAGAGAATTTTGCCAGGAACATACAACCTGAAGATGGTTGAGCAAGCATCCACTCCCATGAGCTATGTACTCTTACCCACTATGCTATACTGCCCCAAAGGAGACTCAAACCATAATTCTAACCTATTGGGAATTGAAAGACCAACAATGTATTATAATGTAGTAGTTTTGTTTTGGATCCTAGGATACAGAAAATAACTTTTAAATCACTAGCATATAAAGTATGTGGTACATAGAGACCTACTGCTGTTACTTACTAAGGCACATAGTAATTTTTCAAGAGAGATTGACTACTATAATACTTGCCTTTCTGGGATTAATATTTTCTTAGGTATTAAAGTTGTTGTGAAAAATAAATAAGAAATTACTTTATGAAATGTCTAAAAAAATAGTTTTTTGGTAGTAAAATTGTTGTGAAAAATAAATAATTACTTTGTAAAATGTATAAACTATACCTGGCACTGGGCAAGTATACCATAAATGTTAGCTGATGCCTTGTTGTGATCATTTCTATAGTGATGGATCAGAGGAATTAAAAACAGTTTACATATGAATTTCATTTTTCAGCTGATCTGTACCATATATACAATGCATGTTTTTAGAAGACAAAGTATATACTTCATGAAAATTCTACTACATGTATTTCATTACTTTGATGTGCTACGCTGTAGTGCAGTCATAATTTTAAAAGAGGATACAAATTTACTATGTAACTAGAATAACTGGGAAGAAATCATATTTTACATTGATGAAGTGATAACATGTGTATATATTTTTTAAAGAATGAGACACAACTTTTACTCAGTCTTCTGATTACCTAGGCTCTTGAAATGGAATTATGCAGTAGAAGACAACAAAATCTTATTTTTAACCCATATTTTTAAAAAACGGGGCATAAAAACACAAACTCAGTATGAACACTATTGGAAAAAAAACACAGTGAAGGGATACACTAAAAAATGAAATTAAAACTGCTCATGAATTTTCAAGCTGAATTATCTCTCAAAATCTTAAACATTATTATATTACCCTCAGCAGAGTTCTTTATTCAATTCAGAAATTAGAGTACCTATGATTTAAAATTCCTCATTTCTTCAGAGTAAGAAAAATAAGTGCTATACTAGAGTTCTTATCAGTAGGGAAATTTAGCTGGGGATTTAAAAACCATGCTTGTTAGGCCCATAGATTGTGGGTACACCTTTTATTACACATATGCTTTTGCCCCTAAACTCTGGACAGTAATGCGAACAAAAATGTGTTTTCCCAGGTTGTTTTTAAAATAGAAACATTAGCTGAAACATAGTTTGTCAACAAAGGGCATTCCAGGATTTCTGTTCCCTTTATTCAGAAGAGAGAAACCAAACCATTCACACATTCCTTTTTTCTAAGGTCATCTTCCTTTCTAGTTTCAGACAGAGTTGTTTATAACATTTTCTGTATAATTAAGAACAAACGAAAACTTTTGATGTCATCTTTAAACACTAAAAGATTAGGAGGTGCCTCTTGCTCAGTGGGTAGGGCATTGACCACATGCAACAGGGCTGGTGGGCTCAAACCCAGCCCTGGACTGCTAAAAACAAACAAAAAAAATAACTGGGCGTTGTGGCAGGCACCTGTAGTCCCAGCTACTTGGGAGGCTGAGATGAGAGAATAGCTTCAGCCCAAGAGTTTGAGTTTGCTGTGAGCTGTGACATCACAGCACTCTACTGAGGGCAACAGAGTGAAACTCTTGTCTCAAAAAAAAAAAAAAAAAAAAACCCTGAAAGATTAAAAATGAAAATAACCATGATGAACTCTTACCTAGTCTTTCTTATGTTCTAAGCTCTTCATAAAAATCAAATCATTTATTGCCTACTACTTTATGAGGTAGACAAGGAACCTGAGGCCAAGAGGTTAGATACTACGTCCAAGGTTACACAACTGGTGACTGCATTTGAGGCCAGGCAGCCCAGATCATTTGAGAGCCAGTCTCTGAAGCAGACCCAGGCAGTTTTCACAGCTCCTATAGGTGATTGTGATGGGACGTCAGGACTGAGTCAGCATCAGAACCACCCGGAAGGCTAGTTAGACCACACACTGCTGGGCTCCACCCCAGAATCTCTGACTGAGTGGTTCCAGATGACCACTGGGCTGGCCTACGGATCACATCTACACCACTGCAGATCCAGAATAACACTCAGGGCACTGAACCCCAGTGTCTTGATGTTAAAATTAAACCATTCTACCTCCTTGTATTTGAAGAGAGGAAACAACTAGTGGGCAGTGGCGTCAAGAATAAGATTTACATTTACTTTGTAGAGCTTTAGGAAAGGAAAATTCCTAAATTTCCATTGTCCCATCTGTCACTATTAATATTGATGATAATATAAAAATCAATACAAAATATCAGAATTGTGTTTTATTTTGGTGTTTGTCATCTTAGTTTTTTTCTTATGTAGAACAGGAATACCTCAGTGTTCAAAGGATGTAATAATAAAATAACGTACCTACGTATGTCCTGTATAGTAATTAACATAAAAGTGGTACCTAATTAACCTTATGTTTTTTAGCAAAAACATATTTTATCATAGTTTATTACTGTCTCATCTCATATATTTTAGCAAAAAAAGATAAAAAGTACTTACCATGGAATTATCTTTTGCAGATCTGTATGTTTTTATATCTGGAATGTTTCTTTCAAACAGTGTGAGGAGCCATGTTTTGGATTTTGACCAGTTTCTACATGAGAAAAAAAATGTGTAAAAATTAATTTGAAAGCACCTTAGGAATAACAGTTACCACATAAAAGGGAGGAAATGTCTGTGAAATTAGAATTACATTTCCAAATTTCTTCATTTTCAGTAGAATTTTATGAATAGTCTACCTTATGAATTTACGAGGACAAGTGAGGGGACAAGGTAACCACACTTTAGTGTCTTCTGTAAATAAATGTTTGGATTCTTATTGGATTGGCACTGGATAAGAGAAGAGGCCCACAACTTGCTTAGTCTGCTTTAACTGGGGGCTGCCCTCAACTGCGGAAGCATAAAAAACCAACACAGTACCAATTGCTGGGTTTAAACCGGGAAAAGCAAACTGACTATAATGATTTTAATCTTTTCTGACCAGTTCATGTAGAATGCTATAGTCTGAATATTTGTTTACCCTCTCAAAATCTGTAAGCCTGACCCCCAAGGTGAGGGTATTAGAACTTGGGCCTTTGGGAGGTTATTAGGTCAAGAGGGTGAAACCCTTGTGAGTAGCATCAGTGCCTTATAAAACAGGCCCATCCTCCGGGCGAGAACATAGTGATACACTGGGAGTTTGCAACCTAGAAGCGGACCATCACTAGAAGCTATGGTGGCACCCTGATTTCAGATCTCCCAGCCTCTAGAAGTGTGAGGAGTAGTTTCCTGTTGTTTCTAAGTCTGTGATCACCCCGTCTATGATATTTTGGGTCCATAGTGGCCCAAATGGAGTCAGACATTGATTACCAAGAAATGCAAAACTCTTGCTATCCCGCTGTAAATGAACCAGTTTATAAACATTTGTCTGAGCCCACTGTGAGAAATACAGTTGATCACACCCACGACTGCCTCAGGGCAAATGAGGATGACAATGTCTGATTCTGAGACTGCTCGCGGCACTGTAACAAGGCGTGTGATGATAATGAGTTGTAAGTGACATAAAAGGCCTCCATATTCATTCTTAATCCCATCTCACGCTCTCTTTTGTTTTTGCTCAACGAAGTAAGAGCAAGGAAGAAGTGCATCCCTCTTCTTGAGTTCCTCCCTCAATTCGCACACAGACCCCCAAAACAAATAGGTCCTAAGACACAGCTTCTCTCTGACTCAAACTGCTGTTATTACATCCACTTAGAGCAGAGAAATGATAGAAAGTATAAATTTCGGAGAGAAACTTGGTCAGGAAATTAATTATAGGAAACAACTCTCTACCTTAGGAGACATTCTGGCATCTGGGACCCATACTCAAAACTTTCATCATAAGCTCGAAAGTGCTGATGGAACTCTTTGATTTTCGTCTTGTTCGTGGGAAACAAACCTTTACGAAAAAGCATATTCACTGTGACTGGATAAAGGAGATGCCTACAGACAAAGAAACACACAGAAAGTCACACTCAAAGACGGCAGAAGAAAGGCACAGGATACAAAATAGGGCATTATTTAATAGTGCTGTTAGGGTAGATAGTATGTGACAGATCCTCTTGGGAAAAAGTCACTATTAAGTTTAATATTTGTTCACTGTGGTCAAGATAATTCAAATGTAAAATTAATTTGTAAACACTAAAAGTTCATCTGGAACTTTTTCTTTACTTTTCTTTTTTTGAGACAGAGTCTTACTTTGTTGCCCCATGTAGATTGCCATGGCAGGGTTCCAGAGATCTCCTTACCTCAGCCTCCTGAGTAGCTGGGACTACAAGGCGCTAGCCACAACACCCAACTAGTTTTTCTATTTTTAGTAGAGATGGGGTCTCACTCCTGCTCAGGCTGGTCTAGAACTCCTGACCTCAAGGGATCCTTCTGCCTCGACCTCCCAGAGTGAGAGGATTATAGGATTCAAAATTGCATATTGAAATACAGTATTTATCATCAATATACTGTGGTGTATTTAAGAAAAAGAATATTGAAGATTGTTAGTAATACTACATATGTTTATTTAAGTTTTATTTGCCATCTCATCAGAACCTCCTTTCTCCAAAGTTTCAAAGATGTCCATGAATTTGATTTGTTTTGTTGTAGATACTGAGCGTACTTGAACAAATTTTTAAATGTGGTTGTTTCCTCTCCCCACTCCCATCTCCTTCGGTTTCTCGACTTTTAATAAAATGTTAAATGTCGTTCTGTTTCATGTCAGAACTACTGACCAGGATTCCTCTGAGGTGGAAGAGTGACTTGGGTAGCTTTAATTTACCACATCTTACGCTTGTGGAAAATGTGTCTCACGACTTCCATGTCCAGCCCTTAACTTTTTCAGAAGGCTTCAGAAAGTGGCTGATTCCATCTACTACTTCTTCCCTTGCTCCTGTCTCTTTGGAGGACACTGGGGCTCAATTCTGAGGCTTTATCCTCTTCTCAAATTTCACAAACATCTCTTGGGCTCTTGCCATCACTTTAGGATGCGTTATGTCCCCTGCTCTGTCAATGTCCTCTTGTTCTAATAACCACAAATTGCACGGAATATTTTATCAAAATTCTGATGGGTGGATGACAAGTGGTAAATCCATGTAGAACATGTACAATTGTATGAAATAACTAAGGAGAATTACTCTAAATGTATTACCATGATTGTACTGGCTTGCTTGCTAACAATAAAATGAAAATGTTAAATTCAAAACTGCCTATTAATTAGAATTTTAAAAGATTAAAATAATTTATATTCAGTTAGGCAGACTTCATTACTACACCAGATTATTTTTAAAGTTCTACATACAGCTTTCAAATCTCTTTATGCCATAAAAGGCGAGATTAAATCATACCAATGCAACTATTTACCTATTTACCTTACTAATTCATTCAGGTCCATCGTCCCATGAGAGCCTAAATTCTCCAGTTGTCCATGTAATTCTTCAGTCACTTGTCCAGGGAATCGACAGAGATTGACAGTCCCTATTTTCCCTTTCACTACAATATTGAGTTTCTCATGCAGTGTAAAAAAGACATTCTTTGGAACTGATGCTATAAACGGAAAAAAATATTTTCAAAATAAGCAAGAACTTGAAGAATACAGTCGATATACCTCTACTACTATTTGGTTACTAGGGACTATGACCAAAGTCCTCTGAGCACATAAAATCACCTCCTATGAATAAAAGCAGATAAAGATTCATCGTATAATCTGAAATACTATAAAAATCTAAGGGGTAATTCACTTTGAGGGATGATCTGTCGTGGTTAAGAGGTTTGGGATTTCCCCAGCCCTTTTCCCTCTAAAGCCAGGTGTTTGGAAAACACACAGTATTTTACATAATCAAGCAATTCCACAACCTGTTGTTTGTTCAGAACATTCTGTACTTTTTCAACCCTACCCTCCCACCTCCTACCCCTGCTCCTACACACCCACATCCATAAACCACTAAGTTCAATTTATCCTTCAAGTATCTTTTTGAATATTACTTCCACCAGGAGGCCGTTCCTAATGCCATGAGGAGTTCTGACCCACCATTTCCCTCAGGCTCCTTCCATGATACGAGCATACACTGTTGGTCAGGCTGGGTTGGGAAGAGTACGAGTCAGGTTGAATTTTTGTTTGTTTTAACTCGTTTCTTTACATTTTTCTTTTATTGTATTATCCTAGAAGAAACTTTTTTAAAAAATAACTTTGCATTTTGTATTTTATCATCCTATTATGTGTAAGTTACACTCTGCTTAAGTCAATTAAAAGTAATTTTTACATTTCTTGAGTATACATTTTCTTTTTTCTTTTTTTTTTTAATTTGTAAACACTAAAAGTTTATTTGGCACATGTTTTTGGAGTCTGCAAAATCCAAGAGCATGGTGCTTTCATCTGCCAAGGGTCATCCCATGGCAGAAAGGTGGATGTGAGCTCTCAAGATGGAAATAGAAGGGGACAAACTTTATCCCTTTATCAGGAACACACTTCTTTCTATATGATGGGGAAATAGATTGGAAATTGGAATCTGGCTCAAGAGTAAATACTAACATATTACACCTGTTAAATAGAAACGTTTAAACATGAAAGTCCTCATAAGAGGCGCCAGTGAAAAAACTTGATTATATTCATATACCTCCAATAGGTTGGTATATTTTTCTTAAGGAATATGTAACTATACAGATAAAAAGCCTTCAAACAAGAGTTCAACTATCAAGAACCACTAAAGAGTCAAAGAATTTAACCAACATGTGATTTTCCTTAGAAGAAAAAAAATCATGCTAGTGATCACTTAAGAGTTTTTTAAACAAGTGCTGTTTCTTGATAGCAAGAAATGCACAAGAGACTACATGAAAACAAACACACAAAACAAATAAAAAAGGACCAAAGAAGGAAAAAAGAGAAGCAGAGAAAAAGAACCCATAGGCAGTAGAAGCAAGTGTAAATACTAAGAAAGCAGAGAAAGGAGCCAGGCACAGTGAACCAGTTCTGTATTCTCACGGGGACAAATGACCTCAGCCTGGGGAGAAATGAAGACAGCCAGGCCAGAAACATGGTGGCGATTACAATCTAGCAACCTCTGAAGGTGGAGAATTTGGAAAAGGACAAGTGAGCCCCCACATACCTTAACAGTCCTAGGGGCTATGTCAGGGAATGCCATTTTCAGGAAAGGGCTTACTAAGCCCTGGCGTCCTACTTTCAGGGAACAGTGTAACAACGTGTAAATAGGCCAAGAGCCGTATCCTGTAGAACATTTTATGCACGTGGAACACAGTAGCGGAGCAGAGAGTGATATCTTGGGACCCACAGTGTGATACAGAGTCCGTATTTTTCTAAAGGAAATACCCGTGACGTAACCTCATCTCTTTCATATACAAAATCTAAATGGATTAGGCTGCCAATAATTTGCTTTTCAATGATCGACCTCATCATGTACTCTTTTTACCTTCTAGCCTTAACTTGAGAGTAAAATAACGGACCCCCATCATGCTTGATAATTTTTACATAAAACTCAAACTTGGATTCCAATGTTGTATTTCCAATGGGCTCCCTGAAAATATTCTTTACCTGCACGACAGACAGTGTTTTCCACAGCTAGCTCAAAATTTACTTTTGGGGATTTGAGAAACACATTAATTCCCTCTTCTTCAGTGACAAAGGTCAGTCTGTTTCCCATAGCAAAGACTGTAAATATTGGTCCATACTGAAATAAAACACAGAAACACAGATCATATTAGTAAGCATTTCTAAGCCCTACGTTAGCTCTAAGACATTTTTCTTCAAAAACCCCAATGCTGGATTGTGGATTAAAGATGGCGACTGAGTAACAGCTTCCCTGTAACTGGGCTTGGTGAATCTGGGGAGACAAGACTCCAGACATCTCTGGCTGGTGGGATCTGCCTATGATCATCCTTTTGAGGATACAGGGAGCCAGCAAGGGACTTGTGGACCCCAGAAGGAAGACAAAAACAGTGGAAAACTGGCAAGTGGCTGCGTGTGTTCGATCAACCTAATCACGCCGACAACCGTGAGTATAAGCAGCAGTGAGACTGCAAACCGCAAAGGCCTTACCTGTGAACTTTTTTGGTGTTCTTGGACTTGGC
>CAUYPK010006369.1:0-11422 GCA_963574355.1 Loris lydekkerianus
AGAGTCAACTAGACAAAATCTCCCTAAAAAGAAAAGCCCGGGACCAGATGGCTTTATGTCAGAATTCTACCAAACCTTTAAAGAACTAGTACCTATATTACTAAACCTCTTCCAAAATATAGAAAAAGAAGAAATACTACCCAACACATTATACAAAGCAAACATCACCTTGATCCCTAAACCAGAAAAAGACCCAACAAGAAAAGAAAATTATAGATCAAAATCACTAATGAATATTGATGCTAAAATACTCAATAAGATCCTAACAAACAGAATCCAACAGCACATCAAAAAAATTATACAACATGACCAAGTGGGATTTATCCCAGGCTCTCAAGGCTGGTTCAATATACGTAAATCTATAAATGTAATTCAGTACATAAACAAACTAAAAAATAAAGACCATATGATTCTCTCAAATGATGCAGAAAAAGGTTTTGATAATATCCAGCATCGCTTCATGATCAGAAAACTTAAGAAAATTGGTATAGAAGGGACATTTCTTAAACTGATAGAGGCCATCTACAGCCAACACACAGCCAACATTGCATTGAATGTAGTTAAATTGAAATCATTTTCACTTAGATCAGGAACCAGGCAAGGTTGCCCATTGTCTCCATTGCTCTTTAACATTGTCATGGAAGTTTTAGCCATTGCAATTAGGGAAGAAAAGGCAATCAAGAGTATCCACATAGGGTCAGAAGAGATCCAACTTTCACTCTTCGCAGATGACATGATGATATATCTGGAAAACACTAGAGATTCTACTACAAAACTTTTAGAAGTGATCAAGGAATACAGCAATGTCTCAGGCTACAAAATCAACATCCATAAATCTGTACCCTTTATATTTACCAACAACAGCCAAGCCAAAAAAACAGTCAAGGACTCTATTCCTTTCACAGTAGTGCCAAAGAAGATGAAATATTTAGGAGTTTATCTAACAAAAGATGTGAAAGATCTCTATAAAGAGAACTATGAAACTTTAAGAAAAAGAAATAGCTGAAGATGTTAACAAACGGAAAAACATACCATGCTCATGGCTGGGAAGAATCAACATCATTAAAATGTCTATACTACCCAAAGCAATATGTAATTTTAATGCAATTCCTATCAAAGCTTCATTGTCATATTTTAAAGATCTTGAAGAAATAATACTTCATTTTATATGGAATCAGAAAAAAGCTCAAATAGCCAAAACATTACTCAGAAATAAAAACAAAGCAGGAGGAATCACGCTACCAGACCTGAGACTGTACTATAAATAGATTGTGATCAAAACAGCATGGTACTGGCACAAAAACAGAGAAGTAGATGTCTGGAACAGAATAGAGAACCAAGAGATGGATCCAGCTACTTACCGTTATTTGATCTTTGAGAAGCCAATTAAAAACATTCAGTGGGGAAAAGATTCCCTATTTAACAAATGGTGTTTTTGAACTGGCTGGCAACCTGTAGATGATTGAAACTGGACCCACACCTTTCACCATTAACTAAGATAGACTCTCACTGGATAAAAGATTTAAACTTAAGACATGAACCTATAAAAATACTTGAAGAAAGTGCAGGGAAAACTCTTGAAGGAATTGGCCTGGGTGAATATTTTATGAGGAGGACTCCCCAGGCAATTGAAGCAGTACCAAAAATACCCTACTGGGACCTGATCAAACTAAAAATCTTCTGCATAGCCAAGAACATAGTGAGTAAAGAGAACAGACAGCCCTCAGAATTGGAGAAAATATTTGCAGGTTATACCTCCGATAAAGGTGTAATAACCAGAATCCACAGAGAACTCAAATTTATTAGCAAGAAAAGAACACGTGACCCCATTTCAGGGTGGGCAAGGGACCTACAGAGAAACTTCTCTAAAGAAGACAGACGCACGATCTACAGACACATGAAAAAAAGCTCATCATCCTTATTCATCAAAGAAATGCAAATCAAAACTACTTTGAGATATCACCTAACCCCAGTAAGAGTAGCCCACATAACAAAATCCCAAAACCAGAGATGTTGGCATGGATACGGAGAAAAGGGCACATTTCTACACTGCTAGTGGGAATGCACACGAATACATTCCTTTTGGAAGGATGTTTGGAGAATACTTAGAGATCCAGAAACAGACCTGCCATTCAATCCTATAATTCCTTTACTAGGTATATACCCAGAAGACCAAAAATCACAATATAACAAAGACATCTGTACCAGAATGTTTATTGCAGCCCAATTCATAATTGCTAAATCATGGAAGAAACCCAAGTGCCCATCGACCCATGAAGGGATTAACAAGTTGTGGTACATGTATACCATGGAATATTATGCTGCCTTAAAGAAAGATGGTGACTTTACCTCTTTCATGTTTACATGGATAGAGGTGGAACATATTCTTCTCAGCAAAGTATCTCAAGAATGGAAAAAAAGTATCCAATGTACTCAGCCCTATTATGAAGCTAATTAATAGCTTTCATATGAAGGCTATAACCCAACTATAGCACAAGAATATGGGGAAAGGGCCAAGTGAGGGGAAGGAAGAGGGGAGGTTGGGGTGAAGGGAGGGTAATTGGTGGGGCCACACCTACAGTGCATCTTAGAATGGGTACAGGTGAAACTTACTAAATGCAGAATACAAATGTCTACATACATAACTAAGAAACTGCCATGAAGGCTACATTGAACAGTTTGATGAGAATATTTCAGATTGCACATGAAATCAGCACATTGTACCCCTTGATTGCACTAATGTACACAGGTATGATTTAACAATAAAAAAGAAAGAAAGAAAGAAATTTAGAAAATGATGCTAAAAAAAAGAAAGTTTATCATTCTTCTTATGATAGTGCATAAAGACCATATGAAATATAAAAAATGTTTTTGTCATAATTTTATAAACGATAAATTTAACATTTAATGAAATGTTAAAATAAGATGAAATAATGTAGTGTTTTGTTGTCAATTTGAAATTTAGTTTTTGATTCCAGACACCTGTCTTCTATGACTGTCAGGGAGAATTTACTGAGCATAAATGATGGCAAATACTTGATTTATGACATCTTTCCCTCCAGTAGACTCAAAGTCATTCAAGAATGAGGGAACAGAATTGCTCTAGAACAGAATTGCTCTAGAACCTTCCTAATGCTGTGACCCTTTAATACAGTTCCTCATGTTGTGGTGACTCCCCAACCATAAAATTATTTTCGTTGCTACTTCATAACTGTAATTTTGCTACTGTTATGAATTGTAATGTAAATATCCGATATGCAGGATGTATTTAGGTGACACCTGTGAAAGGGTTGTTCCACCCTAAAGGGGTTGCGACCCACAGGCTGAAAACTGCTGCTCTAGAACAAAGCTTCAGTGCTATATTTGAAAACTACTTAATTCTAACCAATTTGTAGCCTATTGATTTAAGATTTAACAGAGAGTCCTTGTGGGACTTGTCTTAAAATATCAGGGCTTTTGATAATACCAAAAATTTTACTGAAGCAAGAAAGGGGGGAAAGGAATAATTTTCTATTTTTTAAACGTTCTTTGACTTTTCAGATTTAGTTGCGTTGCATCCTCATTATTAAGGATCTAAGTGTATCAACTAAGAAAAGCTGTTCCTTTATACTGTACACTCACTTAAAAAAAGAAAAGAAAGAACAAAGAAAAGGCTTCAAAGCTTCTTAGAGCAACAGAACAAACACAATGACCAAAAATATCAACAAAACTTTACCACCTTTAACTCATCTTTCTCTGTATTTGTTTTTTGGTTTAGCCGTCTGATAGTGCTGACAAACTATTGAGAAAAGTTATCAATTGATACTGTTCTATAATGGGAAAGTATAACTTATTCAAAATAATAATTATAATAATAAATGACTTTATGGACATACTAATTATTAGGACTCAGTAAACAGTAAAAAAAAAGCTTAGAGAAGGATAAGAACCTAGGAAGCTCTGGACACTCAGCAGCAGAAATTCATGGATTTTCTAGAATGCTGTCTAGAATCATTAAGCTTCCAGGAACTTTCTGAGTCTGTGTCTTCACAAATCCAAATTCCTCAAAGGGAAAATCTGATTGGTCTAGGTAAAATCAGGTGTCACTCTTGGATCAATTAGCTTTGATCATGAGGGGAGGGTTTAAAGTCCCACTTAAAATCCTTCCAAGGCTCTGTTATACATTGTATCAATTCCAAATATTCTCCCCAAACCTATGGAGCCTTGGAAAATCTGGCTTCTGCCTACTTTCTGAATTCATCTCAAATTACAGCCCCACTGTTGCACTGTCCTTCTATACTGGTTTCACTTCCCCATCTCTCTTATCCTTTACATGTCAATTTAAATGTCGTTCCACTGGCGTAGTGCCTGTAGCTCAGCGGACCAGCCACATACACCAGTGTTGGGGCCACCGCAGCACCCCGTCTCTGCATGATTAAAAACTGCTGGGACACAGATTGAACTTACATGCCTGCAAGAGGTGAGCTTGTCATATCTCCAGGGAGAGCCCCGAGCAACCTCTGCTGTGGCCTTTTATTCAAGCATTATACAACAGCCATGGGGGCACATGTACTAGGATCATGTGCTTAATGGTCCCTATGTGCTCCTTCCCCACAGGCTCATCTCCCACCCTGCTGCATCACAAATGTTCAAAGTATAACAATCGCTGCAGCTGTTTGAGGGCTTGTCTCTGGGCAGCAAAACATCTCCATGCTAGGAGATTGTCTTGCTCCCAGCACCTCCCTCAAGAACCAGTGGCTGCTTCTGTAACCCTGTTGCTCGGTCTCCTACCCACCAGGGCTGGTGGGTTCCAACCCAGCCTGGGCCTGCCAAATAACAATAAGAGCTGTGGTGGGCACCTTAGTCCCAGCTACTTGGGAGGCTGAGGCAAGAGAATCGCTTAAGCCCAAAAGTTTGAGGTTTCTGTGAGCTGTGACACCAGGGCATTCTACGAAGGGCAACATAGTGAGACTCAGTCTATAAATAAAGAAATAAATAAATGTCATTCCACAAAGATGTTGTTGGAACACCCTAATATAAACCAAGTTCTCTTTATTTTCTTTCCTAGGGTCTTATTCTTTTCCTTCACAGGACTTGTCACAATTAGTTATCAGAAGTTTATTTGGTGAATTGTTTGTTTAATCTCTATCTTATCTATTTATAATGTATATGAGGGTAGGAATGTTGATTCTTTTGTCTCAGTTTCAGTATTGGAACACTACCTGACACATCGCAAATGGTCCAGGAATATTTGTGATGAATGACTGAATAAATAAATGAGTGAATGATGATTGATGGAAAATCACTTTATGTATCAGGAACAGTTCTCAGAGAGGGAAGCTAGTATCACATTGCATAATATGTAGCGCCTGAACATGGGAACAACTAATTAATTGCAAGTTTGAAGGGGAAATTGTCAGAATTTTTACCCAAAGATGATTCATATTCAATATTTTATAAAATTCAAGTAAAATTTCCAATAAATATAGCTATTTTTTTAAAAAAATAAACTGATAGTATTTATTTGGAGAGCTATAGGTAGGGATGGGATTTTTTTTAACTTACATGTGCCAAACACTAAAGTTAGATAGCCTTTGTAATAATGAAGTATAAAGATAAAGATTATTGAAATATATAACATGCCTTTGAGACTTGAAGTTCAGAAGAATGAGAAATGGTAATTATTAAGCACACAATTGAAAACTTCAGATTTTCTCTTTGGAAAAGGTATTAAGGAAGGACCACATGAAATTGTGTGATTATGCACTTAAGAGCAGGTCTGTTCCTAACATAAGTTATGAAAGACAGAAGGATAACAACTTATCCAATGCTATCCAATGTTAGTTGGAATTCAGGCCTTAGCCAGAATATATTCATTGTAATTTGTTGATAGCCTTGAGTAGCACGGGTTGGTGGGAGACTTGCTTCTTTTGCCTTTTCTCCTCAACACCGATTTTCAAACTTCAACCAATTATAAGAAGTTATTAAGAGAGGGCTTCTCAAACCCAAACTGTATACCTTCCCCAGAGAATGAGAGCGGTAGGTAGAGCATTTGCTAAGCAGAATTGGTGCTGCAGAATGAACTGCAAATCACCCAGACTATCTTACATCTACAAGAATGAACTCAATGATCTTCTCCCACTAAAACCTTTATTAATCCATCATGTGTCATGGGGGGAAACTACACTGCTTTGTGACTACAGCAAATAGAAGAGTAAAACCTGTATCATTCTACCCTTCTCCCTTGTCAGCAATTGGACAATGATCAAGGCCTAATTCTTGTGGCTGGGTTCTGTATGACTAGTGCTTCCCTTGATCCAGATCAGACACCTGCTGAGCACCACTCCTCCTTACCTGGCTCCTTCTGTTGCTTCCCAGCTTCTTGGTGTAATTGTTAAAAATCTTATGTCTTGATGATTAGCTCCTTTCCCCACTGGACTTTAATTTAGACAATCTGAGAGATGATATTGGACCCAAAGAAGAAGGTGCCCTTTCCTTCCAGAGGGTTCTACAAATCACAAATACACACAAGAATAAATGAATTGAAGAGTGCAAAGGTGCCTCTGTCACTGGGGATGCAGCATTCATTACAGGCACAGGCTGTTGCAAAACCCAAACTTCCCCTGCCATGATGAATACTATTCAGGTCCTAGAAAATACTGCCCAACCATCTCTTGCCACTTATTCTCAAGAAACACTACCGCTGCTGAATGCCATGAAAGCTTTCAATTGTACCATTGCTAGCATCAGAGATGGGCACTGATTTGGAATGTAAGGAAGATTTGAGTGGCAGAAACATTTAGGTAACAGAAAAGACAAAGTAATAAATACCAAATCCTGTCTCTCAGAGGCCGTGAATGTAATGAACTGCATAAAGTGTCTTTTCTTTGAAGTGCTGAAAGCCAGAGGTCTTATTGCCATTTGTGTTCCAATTTCTGGTTCCATATTAGTGCAGTGTAACAATTGCTTTTCAGAGCTGAGAAAAATTACCCATAATAAACCTTATACATTATTCTTAAATTTGTGTGTGTACATGTAGATCTCCATATAACACCATGAGCATGTTTGACATTACTGGTTTGACTTTTTTGTCTTGCCCCAAGTAGAGGAACACTAAACATAAGAATTGAGAATAATTGTGTTTTTATAAAAGTTTTTTTTTTTTTGAGAGACAGAGTCTTACTTTGTCACCCTCGGTAGAGTGCTGTAGCATCATAGCTCACAGCAACCTCCAGCTCTTGGGCTTAGGCGATTCTTTTGCCACAGCCTTCTGAGTAGCTAGGACCACGGGCACCTGCCACAATGCCCGGCTATTTTTTGTTGCAGTTTGGCCAGGGCAGGGTTTGAACCTGCCACCCTTGGTATATGGGGCCAGCGCCCTACTCACTGAGCCATTAAGTTCTTAATGAGATGTTATTAGATTTTTCAAAACAATAAGGTAAAAATTAGCTTTTATTCCAAACTTTGATAATTTAATTTGCAATTTAATGATTAATGCAAATAAATAATTTAAAATATTTATTAAAACACTAAAAATACTTTTATTTTTTCCAAATTTGCATTTAACTTAATTCACAGTTTTGGGAAAATAATTGCAAACTTTATATCTTTTAAGCATAATTTTATTAAATTGATTAATCTTTTAAATCATTATAAATAGTATATAAATTGTGTTATAATTTTGGCCTAATAATAATATATTTAGTGATTTGTTTAAATACAGGCAGGAAAAAATACATTTCTGGAAATAAGAAATAATTTGTATATATATCTTTGTTTTATTACCTAAACATTACCAGCCCATCAAATGAACATTCACATATGCACAATAATAATATTGTTGATACATTAGCAACTTCAGTTATATATATGTTTTTAAATTGTCATTTAAAGGTATGTTTGGCAAGGAAGGATGGTAAAATATATTTCATACAGACATTTATTAGCTCAGTATGTGGCTATTAAAATATGTAGACTAAGTATAAACCTTGTAATCAGATATAGAAAAACCATGGGATTAAAATCAAAATACACTGACTCATGATTCAACATTTGTAGAGACTTGCCTTATCAGTAGATATAATTCTTGTATACACTGTGAACACATGGAACATCGATGATTTAAGGCTGCAGAGAGGTGCAACGCACTATGCTCTATTGATTTATTCTTTGGAGTGCAATCACTCTTACCTCATTTGTCCCATCATACGTAAGGGAGATCTCTTCCGTGGCTCCATAACATAATTCAAATTACTGTTACAAGGTCCTTCTCCCAGAAATAAAGGCAATTCCTTTATATGGGGAGATCAAAGTAAGAGAAGAGCCACTAATCTTCTTCCTTCAGGATTCTGCGTTCTCATTTTTGTTGTTGTTGTTGATCTCAGGTCCCTTGAGTGGTAGAAGACCATCTACCATCTTTGATTTCATTTCACACTTGACAACAAAACATATCCATCTTCATATATGCTACCTGTCCAGCAGCATTCTAATTTTTAATTATTAAACTTCATTTTTAGATTTTAGATTCCAAATAAGTTGAGCAGAAAGAACAGTCTTCCCCTATACCTACTGTCTCCAACACCCACAATCTATTAAATTATCAACATGGCACATGGAGAAATTGAGCAGAAAGTACAGTGAGTTCCCATGTAACCACTGTCTCCAACACCCACAACCACCCCACCTATCAACATCATGCACCAGAGTGGTACATTCCTTACAATCAATGAACCTGCATTGATACATTGTTATTATCTGAAGTTCATAGCTTGCATTAGGGATCATTTTTGGTGTTATACATTCTATGGATTTTGATGAATGCATAGTGACATGTATCCACTATTGTAGTATCTTACAGAATGGTTTTACTGCCCTGAAAATTCTTTGTAATTTCAAGGAATGGGTCCTTTAAAAAGAAAAAGAAAAAAATTCTGGGTTCTGTCCATTCATTGTCCCCAACTCTTGGCAACCACTAATTTTACTATCACCATAGTTTTTACTTTTTCCAGATTATCATATAGTTGGACTAAAATAGTACATTATCTTTGCAGATTTACTTCTTTCACTTAGTAATGTGCATTTGAGTTTTCTCCATATCTTTTCACAGGTTGAATACTCATTTCTTTGTATTAGTTCTGAATAGTATTCGTTGTCTGATGTACCACAGTTTATCCATTCACCTACTAACGGATACATTGGTTGCTTTCAGGTTTGGGCAATTATGAATAAGCTTTCAGTTCATTTAGGGGAGTATCAAGGAGTGTGACGACTAGGTCACATGGTAAGAGTGTTGTAAGAAACTGCCTAACTGTCTTCCAAAGTGGCTGTACCTTTTGGCATTTCCACCAGCTGGTAATGAGATTTCTTATTGTTTCACATACTCACCAGAACTTTGTGTTGTCATTGTTTCAGATTTTGGATGGATGGATTGATTGATTGATTGATTGGGATTCACTGAGGGTACAAAGAATTAGGTTACACTGATTGCATTGATTAAAGTTCCTCTTATAATTGTGTCCCACCCCACCCCCAAGAAGTGTGCCATACACCATGATGCCCCATGTTCCTTCCTCCTCCCCACACCCTCATTCTCCTACCCTACCTCTTGTGTTAGCTCATCTACTGCCTTCATATTAGAATTGAGTACATTGGATTCTTGCTTGTCCATTCTTGTGATGCTTTACTAAGAAGAATGTATTCTACCTCTATCCAAGTTAATACAAAAATGTGAAGTTTCCATCTTTTTCAGTGGCTGAATAATATTCCATATGGTGTACATATATCATGGCTTGTTAATTCATTCCTGGGTTGGTGAGCATTTAGGTTGCTTCCACATTTTGGCAATTATAAATTGAGTTGCAATAAACAGTCCAGTGCAAATGTCCTCATGATAAGAGGATGTTTCTTTTTCTTCTGGATCAATGCCTAGTAATGGGATTGCAGGATCAAATGGGAGGTCTAATTTGAGTTCTTTGAGGATTCTACATACTTCCTTCCAAAAAGGTTGTATTAGTTTGCATTCCCACCAGCAGTGTAAAAGTGTTCACTTCTCTCCACATCCACACCAGCATCTGCAGCTTTGACACTTTGTGATGTGGGCCATTCTCACTGGGTTTAGGTGATATCTCAGGGTAGTTTTGATTTGCATTTCTCTGGTGATTAGGAATGATGAGCATTTTTTCATATGTTTGTTAGCTATTCGTCTGTCATCTTTAGCGAAGATTCTATTCATGTCTCTTGCCCAGTGACACATGAGATTGTTGGGTCTTTTTTTTTTTTTTTTTTTTTTGTCGATTACAGATTTTGGATGTTGTTTAAATTTGTAGTTCCCTAATGACAGCTGATGTCAAACACATTTTTCTGTGCTACTTTGGTGAAGTATTTGTTCAGGTGTTTGCTCATTTCTAATTGGGGTGTTCATTTTCTTACTGCTGAGTTTTAAGAGATCTTTGTATATTTGGGGCAAGTTCTTTATTGGATGTGTGTTTTGCAAATGTTTTCTCATAGTCTGTGGCTTTTCCTCTCACTCTCTTGATATCGTATTTGGCAAAGCAGAAGTTTTTAATTTTAATAAAGTCCAGTGTATCAATTATTTCTTCATGCTTATTAATTTTTTCTAATGTTTATGATGTTGTATCTAAAATGTCATCACCATACCCATGATCATCTAGGTTTTCTCCTGTACGATCTTTTAGGAGTTTTAAAGTTCTGCATGTTACATTTGGGTCTCTGGTTCATTTTGAGTTAATTTTTGTGAAGGTATAGAATCTAATTCTCATTTCAATTCAGCACCGTTTTTTTGTTTTTTGTCTTTTTTTTTAGAGAGGGTCTCACTTTGTTGCCCTCTGTAGAGTGCTGTGGTGTCACAGCTCACAGCAACCTCCAGCTCTTGGGCTTAGATGATTCTCTTGCCTCAGTCTCCCAAGTAGCTGTGACTATAAGCATCTGCCACAACGTCCGGCTTTTTTTTTTTGGTTGCAGTTTGGCTGGGGCCGGGTTTGAACCCGCTACCCTCAGTAGCAGTGTATGGGGCTTGTTATACTGAGCCACAGGCGCAACCCCAGAACCTTTTTTTTTTGTTTATTTTGGAGTGTTTTTTTTTTTTTTTTTTTTTTTTTGACATAAATTCTCACTCTGGGGGGAGTGCTGTGGTGTCCATTTCTTGAAAATACTATCTCTGCTCCATTGCCTTGCCTTTGCCAAAGACAAAGTTAAGCAAATATAGTCATTAGTTGAGTGCCTATTTCTTTTTTTTTTTTAATTAATTTATTTATTTATTTTTTTATTATAGATAAAAATACGCACCATAGATGTGGCCCAACCCATCACCCTCCCTCCACCCAAACCTCCCCCCTCCCTTCCCCTTCCTTGGCCCTTTCCTCATAGTCTTGTGGTATAGTTGGGTTATAGCCTTCATGTGAAAGCTATAGTTTAGCTTCATAGT
>CAUYPK010006377.1:0-15260 GCA_963574355.1 Loris lydekkerianus
AAATTGGGCTGGGCGAGTTTTTTATGAGAAGGACCCCCCCCCCCCCCCGGCAACTGAAGCAGCTTCCAAAATACACTTTTGGGACTTGATCAAACTAAAAAGCTTCTGCACAGCCAAGAACATAGTAAGTAAAGCAAGCAAACAGCCCTCAGAATGGGAGAAGATATTTGCAGGTTATGTCTCCGAAAAAGGTTTAATAACTAGAATCCACAGAGAACTCAAACACATTAGCAAGAAAAGAACAAGGGATCCCATCACAGGCTGGGCAAGGGACTTGAAGAGAAACTTCTCCAAAGAAGACAGGAGCATGGCCTTCAGACATATGAAAAAATGCTCATCATCTTTAATCATCAGAGAAATGCAAATCAAAACTACTTTGAGATATCATCTAACTCCTGTGAGACTAGCCTCACTTGGGACCACAAAATCCCAACTCCAGAGATGTTGGCATGGATGTGGAGAAAAGGGAACACTCTTGCACTGCTGGTGGGAATGCAAATTAATACATTCCTTTTGGAAAGATATATGGAGAATACTTAGAGATCTAAAAATAGACCTGCCATTCAATCCTGTAATTCCTCTACTGGACATTTACCCAGAAGACCAAAAATCAAAACATAATAAAGATATTTGTACCAGAATGTTTATTGCAGCCCTATTCACAATTGCTAAGTAATGGAAAAAGTCCAAATTCCCATCTATCCATGAATGGATTAATAAATTGTGGCATATGTACACCATGGAATACTATGCACCCTTAATGAAAGATGGAGACTATACATCTTTCATGTTTACATGGATGGAGCTGGAACATATTCTTCTTAGTAAAGTGTGTCAAGAATGGAAGAAAAAGTACCCAATGTACTCACCCCTACTACGAAACTAATTTAAGACCTTCACATTAAAGCTATTACCCACTTACAACCTAAGAATAGGGGGAAGGGAAAAGAGTAGGGAGGGAGGGGAGAGAGTGTAGAGGGAGGGGGATAGATGGGAATACACCTGTGGTGCATCTTACAAGGGTATATGTAAAACTTGGTAAATGTGGAATGTAAATGTCTTAGCAAAATAACTAAGAAAATGACAGGAAGTCTATGTTAACTAGTGTGATGAAAATGTGTCAGTCTATGAATCAAGTGTATGGTGCCCCCCGATCATATTAATGTACACAGCTATGATTTAATAAAAAAAAAAATTTGATTCAAGATGGATAAAGGACTTAAATTTGAGGCATGAAACAATAAAAATCCTCAAAGAAAGCACAGAAAAAACACTGGAAGATATTGGCCTGGGGAAAGACTTCATGAAGAAGACTGCCATGGCAATTGCAACAACAAAAATAAACAAATGGGACACATTAAACTGAAAAGCTTCTGTACAGCTAAGGAGACAACAAGCAAAGAGACTACCTACACAATGGGAAAGGATATTTGCATATTTTGAATCAGACAAAAGCTTGATAAGTAGGATCTACAGAGAACTCAAATTAATCCACATCAAAAAAGCCAACAATCCCATATATCAATAGGCCAGAGACATAAATAGAACCTTCTCTAAAGAAGACAGACGAATGGCTAATAAACATATGAAAAAATGTACATCATCCCTATCTATTAGAGAAATGCAAATCAAAACCAACCTGAGATACCATCTAACCCCAGTGAGAATGGCCCACATCACAAAATCTCAAAACTGCAGATGCTGGTGTGGATGTGGAGAGGAAACACTTTTACACTGCTGGTGGGAATGCAAACTAGTACAACCTTTCTGGAAGGAAGTATAGAGAAACCTCAAAGCACTCAACCTAGACCTCCCTTTTGATCCTGCAATCCCATTACTGGGCATCTACCCAGAAGGGAAAAAATCTTTTTATCATAAGGACACTTGTACTAGACTTTTTATTGCAGCTCAATTTACAAACGCCAAAATGTGGAAACAGCCTAAATGCCCACCAACCCAGGAATGGATTAATAAGCTGTGGTATATGCATGCCATGGAATACTATTTAGCTATTTAAAAACAAATGGAGACTCTATATCCTTCGTATTAACCTAGATGGAAGTGGAACACATTATTCTTAGTAAAGCATCACAAGAATGGAGAAGCATGAATCCTATGTACTCAATTTTGATATGAGGACAATTAATGGCAATTAAGGTCATGGAGGGGGAAGGGGAGAGCAGAGAGAGAAAGAAAGGGGGAGGGGTGGGGAAAAGAAGAGCAGAGAGAGGGAAGGAGGAAGGGGGATGGGGCCTTGGTGTGTGCCACACCTTCTGGGGGCAAGACACGATTGCAAGAGGGACTTTACCTAAAAAATGCAATCAGTGTAACCTGGCTTATTGTACCCTCAATGAATCCCCAATAATAAAAATAATAAAATAAGTAAATAAATAAATAAATGAATAAAAAGAATTTGATTAATTGAACCAAGTAGATTTATCTGAATTTTCAGCAATATACATTGAAAATTCATCTTTAAAAACTATGTATTTAATAAATAGTGTCTTAGGTTGGATTCTCTAGAAGTAGAATCTAAAACATAAATACGTTGACAAGTGCTTTATTGCAGGAGACTGTCCAGGGGAAATCTTTAAGGGAATGAGAAAAGCAGGAGGAGAGAGATGAAGCAAAAATAGATACGATTTCAAGTAAACTCCATGCTCTCACTGATCTCCTGGGGAGTTCTGGAGTTTTGTGACTGCACACTCTTTACTACCTTGAGGTAATGGGCCTGTGTTTTTGTGCCCCTGTACCAATTAGACTTTGCTTAGAGGGCTTACCTGGAGTAAAGAGTCAGAATGTAACTCCTAGGCTACTCCAACAAAAGTAATTCAATAACCCAGAAGCAATTCTCCAAAAGGATTACTAACTCTTGCAGATGTGCCCATCAGCCAGGGAGTGGGTAACTGAAGCTGAACTGGTAAAGTGATTCTGACCAGGCACTGGGAGCTGAAGAGACCAACTGCACTTGATACAGCCCTGCCCCAGCAGTTGACCTTGATTGCCCAGTTGGGACTTATCGCCTCCCTGTTCTGCCATCTATTCTAGACAGCCATCATCCTCACCCTCAGCCATCATTTCTGCTACTCTAACTGGCTGGCCTGTTGGGGTGGGTGACGTAATACAGATGTTCATCCCAAAAGGACACGATTATCAGGCAATTCTTGCTGTATTTTCCTATTTACAGTTAAAACTAGGCACAAGAATTTTAAGAAAGTCCCGATAGATCAGTTACATGCTAAACACGGGGTCTCTCTGCCCTACCTCCTGGTGGAGATCACAGTAAATGAGTTAATTATCCTGCCAGTTTGTCAATTCCTTTCCTTTCTTTTTCTTTCTTTCTTTATTCCTTTATTCTTTCATTCCTTTTTTCTTTCTTTCTTTTTGAATTCCTCTTCTACTGTCTTAAAGAGGTAAAAGTTACCTTATGGCAGTTGTGGCTTTAGGTTCAATGAGATGTTTACTGTGTTCCCTGCTAGAAGTACCTCTCACTGCGACCCAGAACCTTCAAACCCTCACAGGATAAGGTTGTAGCAGAATCAAATCATCCCAAATTGTTCACTGAAAGTGACAAGTGGGGACATTTCTGCCACCACTTTGTAGTCCTTGGACAATGGTCATTTGTTTCCTGTACAGACTACACTCTAACGTATAACCCTCATCTTTGCAAATGTCATTTCCTCATTTTTGCAAACTGGATCCTAACTGCATCTTTCAGGAGCCAATTCATTACTCTATCAGGGTGGATGCTTCTGGAAGGTGCCATGTGTGATGGGGATCAGACAGTGCCATGGTTATATAACCACTTGATTTATCATCAAGATCAAGTGTGTCTTGATTTGATCCCAGGTCCCTAAGTCAGGCTCTTATGAAACCCCAGCTAATACGGCTGGTGAGTGCACCACAGAGAGTGATGCTGGCCAAGCTACTTTGGGTAGGAAAGGCAAACCCACAACCAGAAATTTGTGTCAAGAACAGTAACATCAAATCTCTGCTCCTTCAAGGAGCAAAAAAGGTCTGATATACTCAACATACTAAGAAGTAGATGGGGTCTTATCATTATCTTATCTGGGGTCTTATCATTATCTATTGCTATCATATCAGACATTCAGCAACTACCCTGGGTGAGAGAGAGTCTGTGCTGTTGGATGCATGCAGTCTTACTCTTTATCACCATGGCTATTTGAAAGGTTTGTACAAACATTGGGGCAGCCAAGAGCAGAGGCCGACATTCATCCACTGACTGCATCATTCTATGCATCCACTGACTGCATCATTCTAACTTGCTTATTTCGTGCCTCTTCCATGGTGGATATTCACTGATGTGCATTAACATGAAACACAGATCTCCACAATTTGTACCACTGACAAGGTCCATTCACATGCTTCTTTCTCAAACTATTCTTCTAATAGTCCTCTCTCCAGGACCTGACAGAACAGCCAAACCATTCACCTCAGCCCAAAAGGACACATATTTTTATCGTGGGCTGCTTCCTTCTCCTATCCACAAAGTGCATAACCAGTTGTACCACGTGAAGAATTCCCCTACCTGTTGTCTCAAGAGTCAATTCTGAGTTGAGCTATAACATACTAACAACCCAGTTTTGGTTTGCACCAATGTACCAAGACAATTAACAAACCAACCTCAAATTGTGTTTCCTTCTTCCATTACATCTTTATAGAGACCATTCATGAGTCCATAGGTTTGAGCTGAAGAGAAGCATTAATGAATACAGTAGAGGATGACATG
The DNA here is from genome assembly GCA_963574355.1 of Loris lydekkerianus. Lineage (NCBI taxonomy): Eukaryota > Metazoa > Chordata > Mammalia > Primates > Lorisidae > Loris > Loris lydekkerianus. The sequence goes on from CAUYPK010006377.1 coordinate 4,751, forward strand.
GAGGTCAATTCATTCAATTTATTTGTGCCCGCTGGACCTACTCAGCCTCAGCATCAAATGTATTTCCATTGGCACAACTTTATGAATTGGGGAATCTAAGATAATAGTACCTGCTAATGATGAAACACCTTGGTCAGTCATTATTTAATGTACCATGATCAGATTCTCAATCTCTGTTAAAACCCATAACAATCCTGGAACTGCTTTTTGAATGGCGTATAGTTCTCTACAGGTTTCTGCCCTACAACTCTCCTATTGAGACCAGCCTGAGACTCAACACAGCCTCTGTTTGCACAATTACTTCTAATATCAAGGGGTCTTCAAATAGCCCAAACAGCTATTTGAGGCTAGTAATGAAACCTGGAACTGATGCAGAGCTTTCTTACTTTAGGCTTCCTTGAAACTGGCAGACTTCTAAATCATCCAATAAATGGATCAGAGTATAATTTTAAAATGAAAATTGTGCTGCCTCTAAACAAAAAGGGACCCACCAGGGTTTTTTGTTTGTTTGTTTGTTTTGTTTGTTTGTTTTTCAGACAAAGTCTCACTATGTCACCCTGCATAGAGTGCCATGGCGTCACAGCTAACAACAACCTCCAACTCTTGGGCTTAAGCAATTGTCTTGCCTCAGCCTCCCAAGTAGCTGGGACTACATGCACCTGCCATAACACCCAGCTATTTTTTGTTGTTGCAGTTGTCATTGTTGTTTAGCTGGCCCGGGCTGGGTTCAAACCTTCCAGCCTCGGTGTACGTGGCTGGCCCTATAACCACTGAGCTATGAGTGCCGAGCCTGCCCATCAGGTTTTGTGGCTCCTTCTTAGTGACAGAAGGCACAGGTGCAATTATTTATTCTTTATTTTGGAAGAGATGTGACAGCATAGCACTGACTACTAGACCCTAAAATCTTACACACTAATACTTTATATCAAGTAATCTTCATAGAATTTATCTTATGCCATCTGGGGCCATGTGTTTTACCAGGGCATTGGAATGCTTGTCATTTTTCATGGAGTCTCAGTAACTTGATGTAATTATATACTTGTCCATCATGATGTTCTATGTCCAGATGATCCAGATCTTCCTCAGTTCTGAGGAGTGGCCCTACCCCCACAGTTCTGGGCTCTGAGGTACTAGACAATGGAATCCTAGCTCACTGAAACCAAGGAGTTGACTCCACTCTAGGACACCAAAAGAAAGCAGCCTAGGCCCCTGGGTCTGTGGTAGTGTGGCCCCCATGGTGATCTCAGAATTATCTTCAGGGTCATTCCCCTCTTTTCTTGAATGGCAATGTATTTTTGAAGTGACATAGGTCTACTGTCCTGTTCTGTAGAATCCCAGAAGTCCAACAGCTTCCTTCCTTCCATCCTATTTCTCTGCTCCCTTTAGTTCCAACTGGCAATGATTCTGCTAGTATAATTGCCGCTCTGTTCTTGGTTTCATCTGAGATGGCTGAAGAAATCATGAGTAATTTCTTTATAATATGAGACGTTCGAGCTACACCTTTGGTTTTCTCTCTAAACTATACTTTCTCATTTTTAAAAAATATAAATAGGCTGAGAATTTCGCAAATCTTCAGGTTCTTGTTCTTTGCTTAACAATTCCTTCAATTTGGATCGGTACCCATAAACAGTGGTTATAGCACCAGCCACATGCACCGAGACTGGAAGATTCAAACCCAGCCCGGGCCAGCTCAATGACGACAACTATAACAACAAAATAGCTGGACATGGTGATGGACACCCAGCTACTTGGGAGGCTGAGGCAAGAGAATTGCTTAAGCTTAAGATTGAGGTTCCTGTGAGCTGTAATGCCGTGGCACTCTACTGAGGGCAACATAGTGAGACTCTGTCTCAAAAAAAAAAAAAAAAAAGAAAAAAAAAAAAGAAAAGAAAAGACAGAAAGAAAGAAAGAAAACAATTCCTTCCATTTATCCATCTCCTCTTGTACTTTATTTTAAGTAGTGATGAGAAAACAGGCCATACCTTCAATACTTTGCAAAGAAATTCCTCTGCTATATACCCAAGGATGCCAGTCATAAGTTCTACCTTCCACCAAACACTAGAACATCACTCAGCCAAGGTTTTCTACTTTATATCAAGGAACTCCTTTCCTCCAGTTTCCAATAAGATGGTTCTCATTTCTCTGACTTCACCCAAAACACCTTTAATATTCATACTTCTACCAACAGTCCCTTCAAGCCCATCTAAGCCTTTTGCTAGCATGTACTTCAAAACTCTTCCAGGCTCTACCAATCCTCACTCAGTTCCAAAGACACTTCCACACTGTTAGGTATTTATTAGAGAAACACCCCACTTCATGGTACAAAAATCTGTATTAAAAACAAAAAAATTCATTTTCTTACAGCTGCAGAATGGAAGCTGCAGAATGTTTGTACTTCAAAAAACAACATTGAAAAAATGAAAAGGCAAGCCAAAATTAAAAGAAAATAATTACAAATATATAGTTGATAAACAATTTGTAACCTGGAGGAGCAAGATGGCGGCCGAGTAACAGCTTCCTTGCAACTGGGCATGGTGAGTCTGGGGAGACAAGACTCCAGGCATCTCTGGCTGGTGGGATCAGCCCATAAACATCCCTTTGAGGACACAGGGAGTCAGCAAGAGAATTGTGGACCCCATGAGGAGGACAAATGCAGTGGAAAACGGGCAAGTGGTTGCATATGTTCATTCGGTCTAATCCCGCTGGCAGCTATAAGTACACCAGCAGTGAGATTACAAACTGGAAAGGCCTTACCTGTGAGCTATTTTGGCTTTTTTGGACTTGGTACTCAGTTGAACTACCTTGTGAGAACTTGGGCAAGAGTGCGGAGGACTTTAAGCATTGTTGAGGGCCCCAGACTGAGCCGCTGAGCCAGAGGAGCTAATAGTGTTCGGCTGTGGGCCATGCAGAGCCATTGTGCGAGAAGTGCCTCAGCAAGCTCGCCCTAAGGATTACACAGCAAGGACGGAGCAGGAGCTAGTAATCTAGTGACTGAGCACCCCAAAGGTAAGGACTGAGATGCCTTACAGCCTTAGCCCTCAGGAACATAGAGTGAGACTGGTTTTGGCACTCTGTGGAAGGGGATAGCCACTTCAGGAGTGACAAGCAACAAGTGCTGTCCTGGAAAAGCTTCTGCTTAGCCAAGTTTAGCACTTTAAAGTGCTTTTGGCCCCCCAGAAAGGCAGCCTCAATTCAAAGCTGAGCTGAAGATCCCTTTTCACTGCCGGGTACCAAGAACCATGAACAGGGAGAAAACAAATTAAATTCTTGGAAACTCACAAGACATCTCAGGCTGATCAATGTGATCAGTGAAGTACAACCAAGAAAAGGTCAGTCCTAACTGGGTTTCCAGCACTGTGTAGGCTTTGGGCCAGTCACTTCCAAAGTGACCGTACACACAGAACACACAGCCAAAACATAGGACTTAGGAAAGAACTAAAAATTTCCAGGTGTGTTTCTGAAAACAGTACTCCCTGGGATCACACACAAAAATAAAAGGTTCACAGACGAGCCCAGGGCCTGCAGCTGCCATCACTGCCAGATATGTACTAATAAAAGAAAATATATCCATCGGCGCCCGCCCAGACCTCAGTAAAAGCTGCCCCGCCAGGACATCCATAAGAGCTGTGCCACGAACAAAATCAGTGCCCACCAGGATCTTGATAAGAGCTGCACCTCCACCCCAGACCAGAGACCCGCATCCGCCGCGCCTCCACACACCCTGATCAGTAACTGCGGGAACCATGCAACCCCGCTTGTCTGGCCAGGGACTCTAGTAGCAACGGGCCTTCCGGAGCTCTCCCTACCTCTGCGCAGAGCCCTTCTCCTGTCCAGAAACTTCTGGAGCCTTGGGCTCTCTGTGTGAAAGTCACTGGGCACCAGGCACTCCCAGAACCATGTGCACCACCCTCTACCCAGTTGCATGATCTGGGTGAGTAACATTCTGGAGCTGCTTGCACAACCAGAACTCCCTGGCTAGGGGAGCCCCAGAGGAGCTACACAGGGTCACTCCCTACAAAGATCCAGAAACAATAGAGCGATCCCGCTGGGGTCTAATCTTAGAGAGACACCTCCCCAACTCTGAGGACAGCCAGAGGCAATGGTGAAAAACAATCAAGAGGCAAAATCAACAGAAAAACTCTGGCAATACGAATAATCAGAGTAGATCAAGTCCTCCAAGGATCAATGGGTCAGACACAGCACAAGATACCATGCACAAACAAATAGCTGAGATGTCAGAAATCGAATTCAGGATCTGGATAGCAAATAAGATCGAATTAGAACTCCAAGCAGTAACCCAAAAGATATCTCAAGAATTCAACAAATTCAAAAGCCAAATGACCAAAGATTTTGACACATTGAGACGACAAGCTACAGCCTCAAAGATCTGAGAAACACAGTAGAATCCCTCAGCAACAGACTGGAGCAAGCAGAAGAAAGGATTTCTGACATTGAAGACAAAGCTTTCAAATGCTCCCAAACTCTGAAAGAGGAAGAGAAATGGAGGGCAAAAACAGATGACTCTCTCAGAGAGCTCTGGGATAATATGAAGAAAACCAATATTCGTCTTATAGGGCTCCCCAAAGACAACAAAAAGGCTTCACAAGGCACAGAGTCTCTTCTCCATGAGATTATGAAAGAGAACTTTCCAGACATACTAAGAGATTCTGAAATTCACATAGCAGACAGGTTCAGAACTCCAGCATGACTCAACCCAAATAAGACATCCCCCAGACACATCATAATCAATTTCACTAAACTTAATATGAAGAAGAAAATTCTGAAAGCTGCCAGATGAAAGAAAACCATTACATACAAGGAGAAGAATATTAGAATAACTGCAGATCTCTCTGCTGAAAACTTTCAGGCAAGAAGAGGATGGTCATTGACTTTTAATCTCCTAAAACAAAATAACTTTTAAACCAGGATCCTGTACCCAGCTAAAATGAGTTTCATTTATGACAGAGAAATTAAATACCTTAATGACATTCACATGTTGAAGAAATTTGCCATAGCTAAACCAGGTCTCAAGGATATTCTCTGACTTATCCTCCATAAAGACCAGCGTAATCCTCCACCACAAAATTAAACCCACCCAGAAAATTTTGATCAAATTCCAACTTCCACAGTCGCAAAAGGATTAAAAATGTCCACCAGACTCTCAAAAGGCTTATCAATATTCTCAATTAATGTGAAAGATTTAAATTATCCTCTAAAGAGGCACAGGTTAGCTGACTGGATACAAAAACTCAAGCCAGATATCTGCTGCATACAAGAATCTCATATTACATTAAAAGACAAATATAGACTCAAGGTAAAGGAATGGGCATCTATACTCCAGGCAAATGGAAAGCAGAAAAAAGCAGGCTTTGCAATCCTATTCGCAGATGCAATAGGCTTTAAACCAACCAAAATAAGGAAAAATAAGGATGGAAGCATCACATTTGTTAGAGGTAATACTCAATATGATGATTTCAATTATTAATATTTATGCACCCAACCAGAATGCACCTCAATTTATAACAGAAACTCTAACAGACTTGAGCAACTTGTTTTCCTCCAGATCCATAGTAGTTGGAGATTTTAACACCCCTTTAGCAAAGGTGGATAGATCATCCAACAAGAAGCTAAGCAAAGAAATTTTAGATTTAAACTCAATGATTCAACATCTGTACATGACAGACATCTACAGAACATTTCATCCCAACAAAACTGAATGCACATTGCCCTCATCAACCCACGAAACATACTCCAAAATTGACCACAACCAAGGCCACAAATTTAACCTCAGCAAATTTTAAAAAATAGAAACTTCCTTACATCTTCTCAGACCATTGTGGAATAAAAATTGAACTCAAAAACAACAAATCTGCATACCCTTACAAAAACATGAAAGCTAAGCAACTTTATGCTAAAGGATAGATGGGTTACAGGTGAGATTAAGAAGGAAATCACCAAATTTTTGGAACAAAACAACAATGAAGACATGAATTATCAGAACCTCTGGGATAACGCAAAGGCAGTCCTAAGAGGGAAATTTCTTCCCCAAGAACGCGGAAAGAGAGAAAGTTAATAATTGAATGGGAAATATCAAGCAAATGAAGAAGTAAGAACATTCCAACCCTTAATCGAGCAGAAAAACAGAAATAACAAAAATCAGACCAGAATTAAATGAAATTGAAAACAAAAGAATTACACAACACATCAATAAATCCAAAAGTTGGTTTTTTGAAAAGATCAATAAAATAGATAAACCTTTGGTCAACCTAACCAGGAAAAAAAGAGTAAAATCTCTATTTTCATCAATCAGAAATGGTAACGATGAAATAACAGACCCCACAGAAATTCAAAAAATCCTTAACGAATACTACAAGAAACTCTACTCTCACAAATATGAAAATCTGAAAGAAATCGACCAATACCTGCAAGTATGCCACTTACCAAGACTTACCCAGAACGAAGTGGAAATGTCGAACAGGCCTATATCAAGTTCTGAAATAGCATCAACTATACAAAATCTCCCTAAAAAGAAAAGCCTAGGGCCAGATGGCTTAACGTCAGAATTCTACCAAACCTTTAAAGAAGAACTAGTACCTATATTAGTAAAACTCTTCCAAAATATAGAAAAAGAAGGAATATTACTCAACACATTATATGAAGCAAACATCACCTTGATCCCCAGACAAGGGAAAGACCCAACAAGAAAAGAAAATTATAGACCAATGTCACTAATGAATATTGATGAAAAATACTCAATAAGATCCTAACAAACAGAATCCAACAACACATCAAAACAATTATACACCATGACCAAGTTGGATTTATCCCAGGGTCTCAAGGCTGGTTCAATATACGAAAATCTATAAATATAATTCACTACATAAACAAACTAAAAAATAAAGACCATATGATTCTCTCAATTGATGCAGAAAAAGTTTTTGATAATATCCAGCATCACTTCATGATCAGAACACTTAAGAAAATTGGTATAGAAGGGACATTTCTTAAACTAATAGAGGCCATCTACAGCAACTCTACAAGCAATATCTTACTGAATGGAGTTAAATAGAAATCATATCCACTTAGATCAGGGAACCAGGCAAGGTTGCCCATTGTCTCTATTGCTCTTTAACATTGTAATGGAAGTTTTAGCCATTGCAATTAGGGAAGAAAAGGTGATCAAGGGTATCCACATAGGGTCAGAAGAGATCAAACTTTCACTCTTCATAGATGATATGATCGTATATCTGGAAAACACTAGGGATTCTACTACAAAACTATTAAAACTTATCAAGGAATACAGCAATGTCTCAGGCTACAAAATCAAAACCCATAAGTCTGTAGTCTTCATATGTACCAACAATAACCAAGCTGAAAAAACAGTAAAGAACTCTATTCCTTTCACAGTAGTGCCAAAAAAGATGAAATATTTGGGAGTATACCTAACAAAGGAACTGAAAGATCTCTACAAAAAGAACTATGAAATCTTAAGAAAAAAAATAGCTGAAGATGTTAACAAATGGAAAAACATACCATGCTCATGGCTGGGAAGAATCAACATTGTTAAAATGTCTATACTATCCAAAACAATATATAATTTTAATGCAATTCCTGTTAAAGCTCCATTGTCATATTTTAAAGATCTTGAAAAAATAATACTTCGTTTTAATGGAATCAGAAAAAACCTCGAATAGGCAAAACATTACTCAGCAATAAAAACAAAGCAGGAGAAATCACGCTACCAGACCTGAGACTGTAATATAAATCGATAGTGATCAAAACAGCATGATATTTGCACAAAAGCAGAGAAGTAGATGTCTGGAACAGAATAAAAAACCAAGAGATGAATCCAGCTACTTACCGTTATTTGATCTTTGACAAGCTAATTAAAAACATTCAGTGGGGAAAAGATTCCCTATTTGACAAATGGTGCTAGGTGAACTGGCTGGCAACCTGTAGAAGATTGAAACTGGACCCACACCTTTCACCATTAACTAAGATAGACTCTCACTGCATAAAAGATTTAAACTTAAGACACAAAACTGTAAAAATACTTGAAGAAAATACAGGGAAAACTCTTGAAGGAATTGGCCTGGGTGAATATTTTATGAGGAGGACTCCCCAGGCAATTGAAGAAGTATCAAAAATACACTACTGGGACCTGATCAAACTAAAAAGCTTCTGCACAGTCAAGAACATAGTAAGTAAAGCAAGCAGACAACCCTCAGCATGGGAGAAAATATTTGCAGGTTATACCTCCAATAAAGGTCTAATAACCAGAATCCACAGAGAATTCAAATGTATTAGCAAGAAAAAAACATGTTACCCCATCGCAGGGTGGGCAAGGGACTTGAAGAGAAACTTCTCAAAACAAGGCAGATGCACAATCAACAAACACAAGGAAAAAAGCTCATCATCCTTAATCATCAGAGAAATGCAAATCAAAACTACTTTGAGATATCACCTAACCCCAGTAATAGTAGTCCATATAACAAAATCCCAAAATCAGAGATGTTGGTGTGGATGTGGAGAAAAGGGTACACTTCTACACTGCTGGTGGGAATGCACACTAATACCTTCCCTCTGGAAGGATGTCTGGAGAATACATAGAGACCTAAAAATAGACCTGCCATTCAAGGTTTATACCCAGAAGACCAAAAGTCACAATATAACACAGATCTCTGTACCAGAATGTATATTGAAGCCCAATTCATAATTTTTACATCAGGGAAGCCCAAGTGCCCCTCAACCCACGAATGGACTAGCAAATTGTGTACCATGGAATATTACGCAGCCTTAAAGAAAGATGGAGACTTTACCTCTTTCATGTTTACATGGATGGAGCTGGAACATATTCTTCTTAGCAAAGTATCTCACGAATGTAAGAAAAAGTATCCAATGTACTCACCCCTACTTGAAGCTAATTTATACCTTTCACATGAAGGCTATAACCCAACTATAGCATAAGAATATGGGGAAAGGGCCAAGGGAGGGGGGAAGTTGGGGTTGAGGAGGGTAATAAGGGGCGGGGCCACACCTATGGTGCATCTCAGAATGGGTACAGGTGAAACCTACTAAATGCAGAATACAAATGTCTATATACAATAACTAAGAAAATGTCATGAAGGCTACATTGAACAGTTTGATGAGAATATTTCAGGTTGTATACGAAACCAGCACATTGTACCCCTTGATTGCACTAATGTACATGGCTATGATTTAACAATGAAAACAAATAAATAAATAAACAAATACTGCTTTTAAGAGGCTTGAGGAGAGATTTAGGTTCTCCACCCTGCAAGGTTTGAGAAATCAGCTGAGACCTCCAGTCTCCATCTCATACAAGCATATCTGGACTGTGATTAACATCTCATAACCTAGAAGATCATCTGATGCCCAGACAATATTCAGCAAGATATATATATTGCTTTGGTTTTGGTTTTGGTTGTTTTCTGTTTGTTTCTTTCTTTCTTTGTTTTATTTAATTTCAATATTTTCCCTATAGATTTTTCTTCTCTCTTTTTTTCTTTTTCATTATTCTAGTTTAAATATAATTTCCCATCATTGCCTTTTTTTTTTTTTTTTTTGCAGTTTCTGGCCAGAGCTGGATTTGAACCCGACACCTCCAGTATATGGGGCCAGCGCCCTACCCCTTTCAGCTACAGGTGCCACCCTTATTTTTTTTATTCATTGTTGCATTTTTCAACAATTAGGTCTTCAATTTTGCTACTGTTTCTACCTGTTATTTGGTTTTTCCCCCAATTTTATCCTGTAAAGTTTTCTGTTTGCTTGTTTTGGTTTGATGTATAGCATTTTTGTCTTTCCTCTCTACTTGGTGGAGGTGGGGTACTGTGTCCGAACAGGCTAGTAAAAAGCTGCTGACCTCAGGGAACCACCCCAAACTTGCAGCCCCAGAGGTTGCAGATTTTTTTAAGTTGGGTCAAAGTACCCTACTGTACAACTACATTGCTCTGTCTCCCTCTTTCTATACCACTCTTCTTTTTTTTCAGTATTCCCTTTTACCCACCCCCTCTCCTTTCTCTTTTTTCTCTTCCTTTATTTTTTATTCTTTTTCTTCTTTCTTTTTTCCCTCCCTGCTCTTCAACCTTCTCATCCTTCTGGTCATGTACCAAAAGGACTCATCAAAACCATAGTACAGAGGCACAGCAACTTAAAGAGCAAAATGAAGTGAAAGGAAAATTAGGACAAGGAAACAGATAAAAGAAACCACTTGTGAGGAAAAATCAGCAGAAAAATACTGGCAAAATGAAAAAACAGTCCAGAGCAAACCCCTCCACCCCCAAGAGACCACAAGGTACCTACTGCAGAGGAGTCCACCTATAAATAAATGTTATAAATGACAGAACAGGAATTTAGAATACAGATGATGAAAACAATGAAGAAAATGATGGAAACAATGAAGGAAACTGCTGATAAAGTGGAAAATAACCAAAAGGAAATCCAAAAACAGAAACAATTAAGAGATGAACAATCTGAAGAATATAGGAAG
>CAUYPK010006380.1:0-25677 GCA_963574355.1 Loris lydekkerianus
CATGTGTAGAACACAAATGTCCGAATGCTATAATTGGGTAAATGAGATGAAAGCTATGCTGATTAGTATGATGTAAGCACTCCAATTTGTACAAATAATCAACACACTGAAATGGGCATAAATGTGTTTATGATCTATGTATAAAAGACTTAATTAAAAAAAAATTGGTGGGATTACACCTGCGGTGCATCTTACAAGGGTACATGTGAAACTTAGTAAATGTAGAATATAAATGTCTTAACACAATAACTAAGAAAATGTCAGGAAGGCTGTGTTAACCAGTGTGATGAAAATGTGTCAAACGATCTATAAAACCAGTGTATGGTGCCCCATGATTTCATTAATGTATACAGCTGTGGTTTAATAATAAAAAAAAATAAATTAACATAATTGTTAAAAAAAAAAAAAAAAAAAAAAAAAGCTGAAAAGGAAACTGAGAGTTGTGTTCCAGATCAGTGTTTCCCAGATATTCTTGGACTTGATAATCAAGAGGCTTTTGTGAAAATGAAAGTTTCCAAATTATAGGCCAACCCCACACCCATGTAATTAATCAAAGGGATTAATCTCCAGGGAAGTTGTGTTTACAGAGCACCCCATGTGATTCTTTGCAGGGAAATGTGGAACAACACTCTTATCCCTAATCATAATGAGTTAATTTAAAATTTTCTCTAATAAGTGAACAATGGTGAATGCCTCATCTGTTTACTTAGGGTGTCTCCACTGGCCCATCAATTTTGAGTCCTTGAGATGATTCTGAAGTTACTAGAGGAAAATTAGTCTGGCCAAGTATCTTTTCTCATCTGAAACAATAATTCTCAAAGAAACTTCCACAAGGGATAAAGTGAAGCTTTTTAGGGTCAGAATATTCCTGGAGAAGTCTGAGATGGCATCAGATAATATACATTTCAGGGATTCCAGAGATTGTACATCTGAGTCCCCTCTTTCTCAGTGCTCACTTAAAAAAAAAAGTCTATATGCTCTAGAGGGCAATCAGGATGTCTCCCATTGTTCCTTTCTTGCGAGTCCTCAGGAGGAAACAAATGCAGTGAAAGAAAGGAAGTAATTATAACAAGGGAGATATATTCTCCTTAAATAATAAACCCGTCAAAGCCAGAAAGGGTTGAATGCTAGAAATTTACATTTTATCCTGCAGATAGAACCCTTGTTTTCCATTGGAGGTTGGATATATCCACCATAGTCACCACGGTGAGTGTTAATAAACCCCTCCCCCTATTTTACTCAATCTTTGACACAACAGATGACTAATATATAGATGTCTTGAGGGAGTCACTTAACTAAGCATTTCCCTCCATGTAGTGTACTACCCTGTGAATTTACTCTGAAGAAATTACCATGAGAATGGACATTATTCTCTGAGATATTCCTGATATGCTAGGCAATCTATTTTGGTGAAAGTTTTCACATCTCAAACTTCAGGTTTTATTTTCTGCTAAAAATATCTAAGTGAGTTTTAGTCACTTGCAATATGAAAAACCGAGTCCTCATTGACAGGTCTTACGATTTTAATATTTCCCTTGATCACAGAGTTATCCTTCCTATAACAGAGCTTCCATTTGATAACTTTTTCATAGTTCGCTTCCATAGGCACTTCAACCTGTTTCCTATCCACTCTAAATCACCTTGCCATTTGTACTTTTTCAACTATAAATTACCAGTTCTTAATATAAAAAAACATGAAATACATTACAGTTCTATAGTTCATGAAATTCAATACCCAGATCTAAGAGTGTATCTTGAAATGGATTATGCTCCTTTTATTTTCAAACAAATACTTTTGGAGAAGAAACAGATTATATTTTGCTATGGCAATTATGATGATAAAACTAGTCTACATGCAGTAAAAATTTATTTTATATTAGATACTCTGCTAGTTGCTTTAAAAACATGGTTGTATTTAATGCTTCATTAGCTCCATAGGTAGGTATGACATTGATAGTTACTTTATTTTTCAGATAGAGCTGAAACTTCAAAAGAGAGGATCATTCATCCTAGGTTATATAGATCATGTCTAACAGGGCTAGGTTCCCATTCTAGCCCTTTGTAAATTCTGATTGCTCATTCTTTAAAAAATTTAAAAAAATTTTTTAATTGTGGTAAAATTGACCCTTTATTATATTTTGTATTTGTTTATTTTTTTCTTGATAAGAAATTATTTTCTATTCCTTTAATTCAAATTAATTTCTTTTTTGTTTTATTAAATCATAGCTGTGTACATTGATATGATCATGGGGCATCATACACTAGCTTCATAGACCGTTTGACACGTTTTCATCACACTGGTCAACACAGTCTTCCTGGCATTCTCCCAGTTGTTGTGCCAAGACATCTACATTCCACATCTACCAAGTTTCACATATACCCTTGTAAAGTGCACTGCAGTTGTAATCCCACCAATCTCCCTCCCTCCACCCACCTCCCCCCTCCCTCCTCTCCCCTTCCCCATACTCAGCCCTACTATGAAACTAATTTAGGCCTTTCACATGAAAGCTATGACCCAGTTACAATCAAATTAATTTCTTGATCATTTTTCTCTATGGCTACTTAAAATATTTACAATTTTGTCGTGTGAATAAAAATACCAAAATTGGTGGTGCCCATAGCTCAGTGAGTAAGGCGCCGTCCACATACACCAAGGCTGGTGGGTTTGAGCCTGGCCCATGCCTGCTAAACAACAATGACAACTGCAACCAAAAATAGTTGGGCATCGTGGCAGGCACCTGTAGTCCCAGCTACTTGGGATGCTGAGGCAAGGGAATCACTTAAGGCCAAGAGTTTGAGGTTGCTGTGAGCTGTGACCCCACAGCACTCTACTGAGGGCGACATAGTGAGACTCTGTCTTAACAAACAAACCCCCAAATTATTATGAACCAGATTAATTCATTTATGTGTAACTTTCAGCATAATTGCTTTATTAGTTTTTTTATCCAAATCAAATTATACTCTAAAAGTCTTCTGCTAGTATGGATTTTCTTTTGTAAGCATTGCAACTTTTTTTTGGTACTGTAGTGAGAACACTTAACATGAACTCAACCAGATCTGTGCTTTATTGAGTCATAGAACTTCTACTTTAAAACCATTAGGATGGAAAGCCCTTTGTTTTGTTCACTAAACTGTATATTTAAAATGAAAACTGAGGGAAAAATAATGTAAATACTTAGGAGAAATAGATGAGTGAAGAACCTGTTCTAATTAATCCATAAAATAGTAAACTGGCATATTTTGCAAATAGGCCTGAAAGGCTGAAATGAATGTAAATAAAGAAGATTACACAGAAGATAATTTGAATCAAGTTAAAGTAATTTGATTCAAATGTTTTTAAAATGCATGCTTTCTTAATTTAGACTGGGAATTGCTGAATTAATGTCTAGGTATTTATTGGCTCATTTTTATTTTCTAGACTTCTAATTTAGTAGTATAGTCTGAATATTTCAATAATGAATGGACATTATTGTTAATCTAAAGCTTCACATCTTATGTTTACCTGGATGGAGCTGGTAATATTCTACTTCTTAGTAAAGTATTGTAAGAATGGAAAGAAAAGTGTCCAATGTACTCAATACTAATATGAAATTACTATATAAACAACACACAAAAGAAAAAACGTAAGTATAGTCTAGCAAGAGGAAAGGGGTGGGGAGAAGAAAAGGTGATTGGCTGGAGGAGAGCCGTCAATTGGTGGGATCTCAGCTAATGTGCACAATATGTTCAGCACACCCCATGGGCGAAGGGCTCAACTACAACTTGAACTTTGTCTTAGAATCGAAAACAATGTGAACTAAATATTTGTACCTTCATATTAATCTGAAATCAAATCTTCTGAAACAATCTCTCTGAGTTTGAACTTCTCTGGTGTTTGTGAAGTATAATAGTAATTCTCTCAAACCAGGTGTTGTCTTTCTGGCTAGAATCATTTGGGGATGAGTTTTTAATGAAAATGAATGAATGATTGAATTAACTGATTTATTTAAGAATACATATTATTGTAACCTACCAATTGTCTACTGTAGTACAGATAAATAATGAGGATTTATGAATCTTGTGATTCTGATTGAAATGATAGGGTAAGTAATGAAATAATTAAAGCCCAGTTCAAGAGCATAAATACCTTTCTCAGGCTTATTTGCTGTACTTAAGTTAAATAAAGATGGCCAATTACAATGCCATTGATTTCTCTCTCTCTCTCTCTTTCTCTTTTTTTCCCTTACAGGCTAAGAAAGGAGGAAACAAAATGCTCTGGAGGAAATACTTAAAGTCAAATGTCCAATGGTATTTTACTATTTGCCTTCCAACTGCGCTTTGATAAAAATTCTCTATATCGACTAAAAGTTAATCTTCCATTTTATTTTCTACTTTCAATGAGAAATTGAGGTTTATGGAGAGCTGAATAAAGTAGGAGATTTTTAATATGCATTAATAGTTCTTATTATGTCTGTACATATCTAGGTTAAAGAGAAATGTATATTTTATATAACAGTAGTATCACTACTACCATTCATGAATTCATACTCCTGGGTTTCCTGTGTAGCCAAGAAGTAGAAATTCTCCTTTTTGTTTTATTCTCCACCATCTACACCTTAACTTTGTTGGGCAACGGTGCTATTATCTGTGCTGTGTGGTGGGACCAGCAACTCCATACCCCCATGTACACTTTATTAGCCAACTTCTCTTTCCTGGAGATCTGCTACATCAATTCCAATGTACCCAACATGTTGTTCAACTTCCTCTCCAAGACTAAAACCATCTCTTATCGTGGCTGCATTCTACAGTTCTACGTCTTCCTCTCTCTTTGTGCCACAGAACTGTTCTTCTTGGCCCTCATGGCATTTGATAGATATGTTGCCATCTGTCGTCCACTGCACTATTCTACTATAATGACCAGGAAAGTGTGTGGAACCCTCGTGTCTGCCTGCTGGGTGGGTGGCTTCCTCTGGTTAGTAACACCAGCCACTCTTGTCTCCCAAGTTCCATTTTGTGGTTCTAATGTCATTGATCACTACCTGTGTGATCTGGGGGCAATGCTGGCTATATCATGTGTTCCTGTGCCCAAAACAACTTTGACTTGTAGCACTTTCAGTGCTTTGATATTGCTCATAACATTGTCTTATATTGTTGTGTCCTACATTCTGGTCCTTCGGGCTGTGGTTCAGGTTCCCAAAGGCTCAGGCAGGAAAAAAGCTTTCTCAACATGTGCCTCCCACCTGACAGTAGTGTCTCTATTTTATGGCTCAGTCATGGTGATGTATGTGAGCCCAGGAGCAGCCAATCAGCCTGGGCTGCAGAAATTTGTGACCATGTTTTACTCAATTGTGACTCCACTTTTAAACCCTCTGATCTATAGCCTCAGGAATAAGGAGATGAAAGGTGCTTTGAAGAAAGTGATTGGTAAACTTTAAAAATTATCTCTGAATGAGAGACATCTTGAGTTAAAATTCCTTTTGAGTCCTGTTGTAAAAAATAGAAAAAAGGACTTAAAAGTAACAAAAGGTACTAGATCTAGAATAAATGCTTCTATAGGAGAATTCCTTAAATGGAAGGCAAGCATAGGTTTGATTCTTCCTCAGAATCTTGCCTGCTGAAAATTTATTGAAGTTTATATTTTTATCTTTTTTGGTTGGAGTGCGCTAATATTTTTGGTAAAATTTTGGTAAAAAGTTTCTCAATAGCTGATAGCCTCTGGAAAAGAAGATCCTACTATTTAGATAGAAATCTCCCCTTCCTCTTCTTCCTTCTACTCTGTATGCCAAACCTTGGTCGGAAGGTGGAGTTCCCTTCAATAAGACTGTATGTCCCTCTTCAATTTTCCTGCTATAAAGGGAGGGGAAAGGGAAGCACAGAAATGGTAGAGATGGTGGGTTGCTTTTATTTTGAGAGAGAAAATGGAGAAGGAACTTGTTCTTTCAGGCATTAAGAGAATATGAAACAAAGTCATAGAGAACTGAAATCCCCAAGCCAGACTAGAAGAGAGGATATTATAAAACATAATAAGGTCTTAGAGGAAAAATGGAGAGAAAGTAGAGCAGTTTGGGGAGATGTTTCCTGTACCATCCAACGTGATAATTAATAACAAGGGTGCCACGCATATATGTGACAGAGGGTAAAGGCCACTGTGGAAGAAAGAATCCCAGAAGAGGAGGCTGTACTCTTACTGCAGGATAAGATGAGAGAATCCTTTCTGAAAAATTTCAACCCTTTCTCCACTGAATTCTATTTTCTCTGCTCAAACAAATAGCTGCCCTTGGGGCAGGTAAGCTTGGTGGACAAGTTAGAGTCTTCCCTGCAAATCAGAAGTGCTTCTCCACTCTCCACCTCCAGCAGTGTTCTGTCCTCCGTGGTGACCCTTTGGTTTCTGATAACACAAGAAGGCCTCAAGGAGGATGCCACCTCCTTTCTTCAGAAGGCAGACGTCCATTCCAGAGAGTTTCTCATACCCCAGTGCACACAATTATTAGGAACTGCAATGTCACCAGAGGTAAAATTAAAGAAAGGGATCATTTTGGGTTCTGGAAGAGTGTGTGAGATTGGGTCCATGTGGAGTGTGCTAATTCTCAGCATAGCAACAAATTTTCTCTGAGGCTCGTCAGTGTTGCCCACTCTTCAGCTCTAACAGGGAAAGTCTCTACTGAAGCTCTGAAATGCCATCTTGTTAAGCTGTCTTGGATCAAAAGTCTCCTTCACTGAAAGCAACAGCTTCCATGTGCCTGAGCTTAGTGGGAGGATAGCTCATTTTCTGACTCTATTCTAAAGACATACAAGGGCATAAATGGGTCTTGTAGAAATACAAGGAGGATCACAAATGCAAACAAATATCATTTAAAATCTTCTAGATATGACATAGAATATTAAAGAAAAACAGTAACATTAATCTGAATAATCTATTTGACCAATACAGCAAATGTATTATGTGGGAATCCTGAAAGGGCGTGAAATTAGAAATGTAGGAACTTTGATGTTGAGGAGGTTGGACTTGCTTCTATAGGTGAGAAGGAAATATTTAAGGATTAAATGTAAGCAGGTGATATGACAAGATTTTCATTTTTGAAAATTTGCCATCTTTAAGTTGAGATTCTGTGCTGTTTGTTTGATGCCTCAATTTTGCTCCTTTTCTCCTCAAGTGTATTGAAAGCTATCCAATTAATTATAGTGTTGGAATCTCTTGAGAATTTCAATTTTCCCCTGGAAAATACTGCTAACATCTCAAGATCTTACAAAGTCATGGCAAGAAATCTCTGTTTATATTAATGTTGTCAGAATTTAAGAATGATTAATGGTGTGGAATTTTAGTTGGGTAGACAGTCAATTAGAATGATATCTTTTTTCTTAATTATGTTCATCTAAACTAAAATTTTGGGCCTTTCATTTAATGTAGACCCCAAACAGAAGGAGAATCCTTAGAGCCTTGATCATGTATTTGGTATCTGAATACCAGAGTGACTGTAGTTAACAATAATGCATTAAATGTTTTAAGATAGCTGAAAGAGAAGTTTTTGAATGTTCTCACTGCAAAGAACTAATGAATGTCTGAGATATACTGATTACCCTGATTTGATCTTTACTCAATACATACATATATCAAAACATCATATTATGCCCCATAAATATGTACAATTATGTGTCAATTAAAATAAAAATAATAACAACAATAATAACTTCATTACATTACTGTAAGCTCTGTACTTATATTTCCTCTGGGTTTATTTTTTTCTATTTCATGTAGAATGTATGATAAAGTGTGAGTTAAATGTCACAGAGCTTTTATAAGCCAGGAAAAATTGCAAAGTTTATAGTTAAGCAGTCAAAAGGCATATGTTAGGATAAATTAGAATATAAACATTTTCCCACAAATGTATGATTTATAAGATGTGATAGGAGTTCCATGGGTAATATGCAAATAGAAACCCAAACTGAGAAGGAATAACTACACTTATGTCAGGCAAAATAGACTTTAAATCAAAAACAGAAAAAAAGACAAAGAAGGTCATTATACATGTATAATAATAAAGGTATAATTCAGAAAGCATATATAATAATCCTAAATATATAGGCACTTAACACAGGAGCTCCCAGATTCCCAAGCCAAATATTAACTAGGCCTAAAGAAAGAAATAGACATCAATACAGTAACAGCGAGGAACTTCAACACCCTACTTACATCACTAGACCACTCTTCAAGACAGAATATCAATAAAGAAACACTGGATATTACACAAAATAGACATTTACAGAACAAGTGCAGAACATACATTCTTCTCATTAGCACATGAACATTCTCTGAGATAGATTCTCCATATGTTAGGCCACAAAACAAGCCTCAATAAATTTAAGAAATTGAAATCATCAAGCATCTGCTCTGATCACAAATCTAGATATAAATAAAAACATGAATTTCAGAAACTAAAGAATTAAAGGATATGATCTTTGGGCCAAAGATGAAATTAAGATGAAAATTAAATACATTTTTGAAATGATTGAAAATAGAAATACAACATGCCAAAAGCTCTGAGACATGGTAAGAGCCATGCTAAGAGACAAGTTTATAGTGTTAAATATCTCATCAAAAAAAGTAGAAAAACCACAAGTTAGTGACCTACTATTGCACCTCAAGGAACTAGAAAAAATAAAAAGCAAACCAACTTAAAAAAAAAAAAAATACAAGCAAACCAAACTCAAAGTTGGCAGAAGAAAAGAAACACCAAAAATCATAGCAGAACTAAATAAAATAGAGGCCAAAAAAACACTGCAAATGAAAAGTTGGTTCTTCTAAAGATAAAATCAAAAATAAAAATAGACCTCACAACTGATACCACAGAAATACAACAGATCATTAGACACTATTATAAACATCTAAATGTTCACAAATGAGAAAACCCAGAGAAAATGGCTGAATTCTCATTTTTATATCACTCATAGGGGATTAAAAAATATTCCCTTGGCTCAGTGGTTAAGGTGCTGGTCACATATACTGGGGCTGGTGGGTTCGAACCCAGCCTGGGCCTGCTAAACAACAATGACAGCCACAACAAAAAAATAGCGGAGTGGTGTTGTGGTGGGCACCTGTAGTTCCAGCTACTTGGGAGGCTGAATCAAGAGAATCACTTAAGCCCAAGAATTTGAGGTTGCTGTGAGCTGTGAGGTAACAGCAATCTACTGAGGGTGACATAGTGAGACTCTGTCTCAAAAAAAAAAAAAAAAAAAAAAATTAAATTTCTGGAAAAATATAACCTCCCAAGATTGAGCCAGGGAGAAATAGAAATACTGAAGAGACCAATAATGAATAACTAGATTCAGTAATCAAAAATCTCAAAAGAAAAAGCTGAGGACCAGATGAATTCATAGCTGAATTCTACTAACCATACAAATAACTAATAATGATATTCTACATTTTAATTAAACTTCAGTTATACCTTTTTATTTTCCAGGGTTATCTGTAAAGAAAATTTTACTCTAGTTACCCTTTCAGGATTTAAGAACTTCTGAATTTGACCTTGATATAACTTTAGAGCAATTTGGTATACAGTTGTTTTTTCTTACTGCTGTTAATTGAATGGTGATGCTATAAATAGTTCTTGGTAAATTTTCCTATAATTTAATTCAAGGTCCTCAGATCTCTGTAAAGCTTTGTATTAAACTCCCCCCCCCCAAAAAAAAAATTCTACATTACTTCTTACTGCTTAAGGTTTTTCTTATTTCGGCTCCAAAGGTTTTGGCTCGAGCTGAAGGAAAAATGATTATGCCTGCATAATCAGATAGACACATGATCATATATTTTTTTAAAGTAAAATGTATCCAAATAAATCATAATGGTGATCTAATTATAATGGTAAATTTATTCACTAACATTCACTTTCTTTTCCATCCTGGTAAATGGTCTATGTCTATAAAAATTATTTCTTTAATTTCTTCCTGTTATTTTAGAATTAGATCTTCAAGGGGAATAAGCCACAAAATTATATGATGATATAGTCATTCTCAGCTTGTTGTTGCACAGCTAGGTTCATCTGCCCACTGCCCACTGCCCACTGTGGAAGCCAATATCCACAGCTCCTTTCACAAGAAGAGAAAGAGCTTATTCCACATAGCACTAAGAAGGGAGACAGAAGAAATTTCTCAAACCTGCCTCTCTGAGAATTGGGGCTATCATTTTTAAAGACAGTTTGGTGGGCAGAGGATTAGGTAATCAGGATCTATTAATTGGCTGGTTTGGGGGCAGAACCATCAGTCCTTTGGTGTGGGCTGAAGTGGGTCAGCCGATCCACTGGAATGCAGAACCTGAAAATATCTAAAAAACCTATTCCTAGGTTCTGAAGAGGTGATGTTATTAGGGAGAAAATTTAAAAATCTTTAAAGCCACCACCTGTGTTCTCTAGAGTAGCAATTATAGAGAAGCAAATAAGGGCACAGTGACTAAGTATCAAGCAAAGGAGAGGACAATGGCTGATTATTATCATTACTTCAGCTGAACCTGTTCCTTCGCAGTGTTTTGGGGTCCTTTCACTGGTTCTCACCTTGTAACCCTTCACCTATTTGAGGGCTGTTTCAAGACTGTTTGCTTTATACATTTATCAAAATAGAAACATTGGATTTAGTTGGTCACATTAGTCTTCTCCAACCAACCAACCAAACCAAACAAACAAAAACAAAAAAGGTCAAACCTGAAAGAAGTTTATTAATTGGTCTCTTAAAATTCAAATAAGGGTGCCTAAAGGACAGGTTCTTTAAGTGGTGAGTCTAGAATGGGGTCCTCTCAATATTTCTCTTCACCACCTTCAATAAATGTCTTCTAACATTACTGTGCTCATAAATCATTGAGGCCCTTGCATAGGCAAAGTCTAAAGTGTTGCATAACAGTTTTAGCTTACATTCTTTAGATTGGACCTTAGTTCTCTGACTGCACCTAACTGCAAGGGGGGAGGGGAGGTCTTAGAAAAGTAATCTACAGTTGAAAAAGAGAAAGTGGATGGATGTCTTAACTTCTTTGTTGACTAATGTTTACCCTGTTGGATCTACATGTGGAGATATCTATCTTAATTTAGTGTACAATCTCTTTAAACTGCAATTTGGGAAACTCCGAGTCAAGTTTTCTAAGCTTAACAACTTTTGAAGGTAATGGTGCATCTTACATCAGAAAATCTTTGTTAGCTAAGGGATAATTTCTTAAGATTAGGAGAGGAAACTCTGCAAGGAATAATATTGTGTTAACAATCTCGTGTGTGTGTGTGTGTGTGTGTGTGTACATGCACATAAGTATGGACATTCATGTAGCTTTTATATCTCCAATATAGTAATTAATGAAGAGGAAACACACTCAAGTCTGTATGATGCATTTTAATTGCCTCCTTTACTCCTGGGCTTGAGATCTCAGGAGAGAGGGCATCAGAGTCTGGAAGGGATAAATAATGAAGATAGTTGTGGAATATTCTTTTTCTGAGTACAACCTGAAAGTAACCTTTATGAAGAAAAGTGTCAGCTATGAGCTGACACTTCATCCCCTGGGCTGCATTTAGGATATATGGGTATGGGCATGTGGAGCAGTAACCTCTGTTCTATGTTCACTTTGTTTTGTGTATTGATATGAAAAAGGAGCATAACTGTTCATAATTATTTTCCTTTACAAACAGCTTTCTTATTATATAAGTCTTATTAGACTTGAAAGTAAGGACATTTTTTAGGTGAAATTGTCATTTTGTGTTTATAGATCATTTTCAAAATGATTATATTCCTAAATGACAGGACAGTGGGAAAAATTCTTTGATAATATTGTTGTTGTAACACAGCCTAAGTCTTGTGATCCAATAGAAAGCATTGCTGTTGTAAATTCTTAGCGTGGTCTTTGAGGTATCTTTCAGACTCTGCATTCAGGGGTACCTATTGATGCAGAGTTGAGGGAGAACTTCCCTTCTCCCTGGAAGTTATACTGAAAGACCAACTCACAATAAAGCAGATAAATAAGAGAAAGAGATTTTAAAACATGTATACTGGGACAATCACAGAGTGATTACCCAATATCCCAGTGGAGTCCAGAAATTTATATACCTTGGTTTTATAGGGGAGAGGGAGATGGGACATATAAGTAAATGGATACTAGGGAGGATGAATAGATACTTGGGAGAATGGATGAGAGACAAACTGATGTATAATTGATTCTCTTTGGGAATTAAATTAACATGAAAGACAGGTATTATATTTAAAGTGATTTGAATTAGATCTGGATGCATTCTTGATTTTCTTTTTTGGAATACATTGAGGTAACAGGGAGGAGAAAGCAAATCAGTTATTCTTTTTGATGGGTCTCTCTCTCTCTCTTTTTTTTTTTAATGAAGAAAGAAGATAAGCCCCTTTTGCCCTTCTGTGGCCTGTTAATCTCTAAGGGCCTATAGTTCAAAATACTTTACAGAGTGTTCCTAAAATCTCTCTGAAGCGTCCAAACATAGGGACAATTTGAAATTATGGCTAAATGTAACTTTATCCACAAAATATTCATCACGAAATTTTACAAATATTTAAGAAACACATAGAGAATATCTTGTAAATATTTTATAAAATTTTATAATGAATATTTTGTAAATAAAGGTACATTTAGCTTTCATTTCCCAGTTTCTCTATGTATGGTGAATTTAGGGGCAAGTTTTGGGACACCCTCTAAATATCACAGAGTCATATTTTGGGGTGCAATTTCCTGAGATCCTTCACTTCCATCTACTCCATATCTATATCAGCTTCCTTTGAAGTTGCCACAAACAAACATACAATCTAAGTAAAAACACTATCCTTATGATGCAAACAAAGTTTCAAGGTAAATCTCAAATGTCTCCCATGTACTGCTTAAAGTTGTTTTGGACAAAAGGTATTTGTTGGAGGCTCCATAAGATCAGAAACTTTTGTTTATTTTATTAATTCTTCTTTCCCTATCTTTTAATATAGTGTCTGGCAATAGCAATGCACACAATAAATGTTTATTGAATAAACTAGGGAAGGAGATAAAGAGGAAAGAGCAGTTCATTCTTCTAATGGGAACCCCATTAGAACCCCAACTGAGGAAAATAAACAATGGTCTCTTCACCAAGAAGAAGAAAAATAGTGTATATATTTCTGTGGTTCTTACTATTTCTGTCACCTCCACAGGTCAGGCCAATGAGGACTTTGCTGACAACTAACATCTCTGGGTCTGTGAGTGAGTTCATCCTCCTGGGCTTCCCCTGCCGCAGGGAGATCCAGATCCTCCTCTTTGTGGTCTTCTCCCTCATCTATCTCCTGACACTCCTGGGGAACACATCCATCATCTGTGCTGTATGGTCAAGCCGGAAGCTCCACACGCCCATGTACATCCTCCTGGCCAACTTCTCCTTCCTGGAGATCTGTTATGTCAGTTCTGACGTGCCCAAAATGTTGGCCAATCTCATCTCCCAGACCAAGAGCATCTCCTATGCTGGCTGTCTGCTCCAGTTCTACTTCTTCTTCTCCATGTGTGCTGCTGAGGGCTTGTTTCTGTCAGTGATGTCTTTTGATCGATTTCTTGCCATTTGTAGACCTCTGCACTATCCCACCATAATGACCCAGCCCCATTGTACCCAGTTAGTGATCTTCTGCTGGGTAGGTGGCTTCCTCTGGTTACTGATCCCTTTGACCCTAATATCTCAGATATCTTTCTGTGGTCCAAACACTATTGACCATTTTCTCTGTGACCTGGCACCTTTGCTGGCACTGTCTTGTGTTCCAGTAGCTGAAATTACTCTGACTTGTGGTATCATTAGCTCTCTCATCATCTTCCTTACCTTCCTGTACATCCTTGGGACTTATTGTTGCATTCTAAGCACAGTGCTATGGATGCCCACAGGCTTAGGAAAGCATAAGGCTTTCTCAACTTGTGCCTCCCACCTTGCTGTGGTGTCTATGTTCTATGGTTCAGTTATGGTAATGTACGTTAGCTCAGGTTCTGGGGACTATCATGGGATGCAGAAATTTGTGACCTTGTTTTATGCTTTGGCAACACCATTCTTTAATCCTATGATCTACAACTTCCGGAATAAAGATATGAAGGAGGCACTAAGGAAACTTCTGCATGTGTTATTGTGGAAAATCTCTAGTAGTCCAATAATAATACATTATTAATATTTAGGAGGATGGAAACTCATAAGACAAATGAAAGCATACTTTTTTTTCATTTTATTCTATTTTTATATACTGGGAAGGCAATTTTAAATAATTCATTAGACTCATGGTTTAAGTCTTAGAAAGTTATTATAATTGTATTTCGGGTATGTTTGTACCTTACATGCATTTATTTATTTTTCTGTCTGCCAGCTTAATAAGATTTTCATGTGTTTCTCTATAATTTAGCTTCTACTTACTCTTTCAGTTTTCATTGCATACTTCTTGGTGTTTTTCAACCTCCTGAAATTCTGCCTTTGGTGAAGCAATTTGTTCTTTCTTAGAGCACAGCAGTGATTGAAAATATTGCAACTGCACAAGGAGTTTACCAATAATCTATTAGATGACTACATTTTAAAATATGGCACAGAAACATCAACAATTCAGAAACAAAAAATTTAGGAACATTTTTTAAAGCACGATCTTTGTATTCTCCATCATTCCAAGTATAGTTTTGGATGTACACAAAAGTCCTCCCTAATGTTAACTTGATTGATGCCCCATATGTTGCCAATGCTATCAATTTAGCGTGTGCAGACCCATGAAGATTAGTTAATACCCAGTTTAATCTCAAGAGCTATAGAATTTGTGGGATCATTGCTATCAAAGACCTAAGGTACATTTATTTTTCATGTAGTTCACTGTAAATCTTTGAATAAGTGTTTGTCAGAGGTAATTCCTATTTTTTAATTTCTTGTTTTCTAGAGTAGTAATTTAATTTATATATTGCAGTCCATGAAAACTCCTTAGGCTAAATCTTGGTTCTGGGGTAACTTCAACATTAACTTTACTTCTAAACTCTAGTCAAACATTGCAGCCTTTTGCTGAATATTTTTTACTTGCTGAAGATCTATTTGAAATTCAAATGACTAATCCTAAATTTGTTAATCTTCTTTCAAATTTTCTTTGGGTATTCTTCTTGTCTAAAGGCTCCACTGATTGATATCCTAAACTTGAAATCTTGATGATGTAATTCCTTTCCTTCTAATACCCACTCCCAATCTGTCATGAAATAGTTCAGGCATCTTCCCTGAGATCCTTTGGCATCTTCACTCTCAGCATTTTTGTCCAGATCCTCAGCACTCCGTCCCTGTGATGGTTAGATAACTTCAAATGGTCTCTCTCCCTGTGACATCTCCATGTCAAATTCCAGGATTATGTTCTTAAACTTCCTTTCCAACAGTCCCCACACTTATTTCCTTTCTGCTTAGACAGAGGAAAAAAATCCACAATTCTTCATTTTGTATGTGATTCAAAGTTCTTTTGAACCTATCCTCAGACTTTTTCTCTACCTTAGCAAATACATGTCCCTTCACCCTGAGTTTGACTCACTTTCTCCAATTAACATGGCACCATCTTAGTCTTACAACCTAAGCTTAAAGTTGTTCTATTTATATCTTGCACATTTTTAGCCACTGCTCCTGAAACTTTCCTTGCTCACTACTGTTCATTGTAATATTCTTTTCTAAATTGATAGCATTTTGAGTTTTGCCTAATATTTATTTATAATTGGTCTGCAGTTTGGGCATCTATGAGAGCTTTGTTTGTGTTAATTTTTGACTAGGTTAGGGAATATGAGTTATACTATCTTTTCACTGCTCCAGAATGACTTCTGCAGTAGTAAGAACTCAATTAATTATTGATTCCATTAAAAATTCATTCAAAAAATATTTATTACTCTCCTACTATCTATCAGGCATTATTCTGGGCACCAAGGTTATACTAGTGATATCTAGTTCTCATGAAGTTCAAATTCTGGTGTGGAGGAGATAGAAAACAAGAAATAGTTAGATGCATATATCATATAAAATATTTCCAGTGGTGATAAATCCGTTATAAAGCATGTGATGAGAATAGATAACAATGGCAGTGGAGGATGCTCTTTTAATTAGGATGATCTGGGAAGGCTCCATTTAAGCTGGATTTCGAGATCTAAAGAAGTTTGGTTTTTCTGTCTTAGTCATTTCAAGTTCTAGGTGGGTAAGAAAACAAGACAATCATGAACTAACTGTGGAGACTCTCTACCAAATATGACTAGAGAACCAAATGCAAATGGTTGCTGTTAAGAAAGGCAAGAAGATTTTGGTTTAAAAGTGTACCTGGGGCTGTGTGTGGTGGCTCAGACCTGTAATCCTAGCACTCTGGGAGGCTGAGGCTGGTGAATTGCTTCAGCTCAGGAGTTTGAGACCAGCCTGAACAAGAGTGACACCCTGCCTCTACTAAAAATAGAAAAAAAGAAACACTAGATGGTTGCTGTATTGGGTACCTATAGTCCCAGCCACTTGGGAGGCTGAGGCAGAAGGATTGCTTGAGCTGAAGAGTTTGAGGTTGCTGTGAGATATGATGCCTTGGCATTCTACTCAGAGTGGCAGAGTAAGACTCTGCTCAAGAAAAAAAATGTGTACCTGGGCAAATACCATTGAAAAGTGTGGCAGATTCCATACTTCTTTGAATCTCCATTATCTGTTTGGGCTTCAGTTGAAGATGTCTCAGATTATAAATGTTGACAATAGTAAAGACATCAAGGGGCAGGGGGCACACCAGTGGAGGACTTTGTAAAATCCTAGGAAGTATAACTTGGAAACAAAAATTATCTTTGTTTGCATTATGAAGAAGGTATTAATGATGAGTTTGATAGTTTATTAAAAAAAAAAACTAACCTTAAGTAATTATTGTCTGCTGACTACTTATTTGTTAAAAGGTGAAGATGTCATTTATGATTTTTTACATTGTATATACCATATTTAAATTGCTTTAATACACAAAGTTAGGTTTGGCTAGCAGTATCCAAGTTTTTAATGAAGGTGGTTGCTTCCATACAAGAAAGTGGAAGGAATTAAAATGTAAAGATTTGATATGTAATGATATCAATATAGCAGAGAAAGGTGCTGTTTTAGGAAAGATCAAGACTAGCCTATATTTAAATTATATATGTTACCCAGAGTTTCTCATCTTGTGGGCAAGACAAGGACTAAAACCTGTACACTGAAATAAAATCCAGGAAGGTGCACTGAAGAACTAACTAAAACATCCAAGTGGAGATTCAAGTAGACAAGTGGATATGCAAGTCTCGGGGTATGAGATGAGATTGGGAATGGAGATAAAAACTTGAGAATATTCAGCATATTAACAGTATTTAATGCTATTGGATTCTGAATCATTGCTGCCCAGATAAAAATACAATGTAAGTAACACATATACGATTTCAAGCATTGTAGTATCAATATTACTAAAGGGATAAAAAAGAAGTGAAATTTTATAATATACAACAAAGTGGACATAAAGTTCATGTGCAGTTTTAAATAGTTGTAACGTTAAATTGCACACGAACTGTATGTCCACTCTGTATTGTATCTAACTCAATTTAGTAAAAGTATGTTCATTTCAGTATATAATCAGTATAAATATTATCCATGAAATATTTACATTCTTTTACTGAGTGTGGAAAATTGGCATGTTATTTTACACTTAGAGTGCATCTCAGTTATGACTAGTTAATGGCCATGTGTGGGTTGTGGCTATTGTATTGGGCATTACAAGTGAGATAGGAGTCTTAGGACTAAATACAGAACTTAAATAATATGGAGGTTAAACAAATAGTGATTTGAATCCTAGTTTTGATGAGGAAAGAACGCACTGAATATGCTACACGATTGGACTAGTGATCTTTTATACCCATGCAGTACCTCCTGGGAAAGCTTTCCTGAAGCATTGTATCTTCAACTTCTTTGCCCTAGTCTGTCCCAGACTGGCAGACATCCCTGTAGGAGTTGGATGAATTTTCTTTTCAGACATTGCTGTTTATGTGAGAGTAAGGGTGGGAGGGTTGGTGAGGTGTAGCATAATGCCTTGGCACAATCCAATTTATATATTCACTGAAAACCCACAATTTGTATCTTTATGTGTAAATGCACAGAAAGAAGGTTTGGAATTATACCTGCCAAACTAAACACATTATCAAAGAGGCAAATATATGTGTAGAGATGTATGGAGGTGAGGATTTTCATTATTTTATCTTTTACAATAAAATACGTTTACTATGAAATATATAATATTATTTGTGTAAATTTAAAAAATAGAGAAAATGGAATACAATTCATGTCAGTGTAGCTAAGCAAGCCCTGGTCATTGAAACTTTCACACACACAATGTTTAGACTGAAACCAACAATATTTGGATCTTAGATATTTAAATTTCATACGTGAACACCTTTTTTAGCACCATGAAAACCTAAAAATAAATGAAGATCTTATTGGTTAATTGTGGCCCATTGATCCCCTAGTCTAAGAATTTTGGGCTTAAAGTGAAGGAGCAAGTGAAGGATCTTCCATATCCATATCCATCCAGATCCATAATCTCACCTGTTCTAAGAAGGATGAAGGGAAAGTGGGCAGCATTAAATTTCATTGCAGCTAACAGAGACTTTCCAGATTATGGACAATTTGTCTCCCTTTAGTTTACCCTTTTCTCCCAGAACTCCAGATAATGCAGCAAGAAGTTGTAAGGAGCACAGTATCTTCTAATAGCATTCATCATGAGCTAGACAACTACCTGTGGGCCAGTCTTGTCCTCCCAGGTCATTCTACTCCCATTTCACTGATTTTGCTTAGGTAGATTATTTAGCTAAGTCCTGTTCCGTGTAATCTTTAGAGGGAACATACCCCAGGGATATTATGGAATAGTCAAAATTACTGGATTGTTATAATTCATATATTAAACATATATGTATGTGCATATACACATATGTGCATATACACAAAATAAGACAGTGTCTTATATTAAGTTTTGCTCCCAAAGATGTGCTAGGTCTTATTTTCAGGGGAAGTCTTATCTTTCCTGTAAGTAGGTCTTATTTTCGGAGAATGTCTTATTTTCAGGGAAACAGGGTATGTATATACATATACATATTTGTTTTGGCTACCCATTACCTTCATCTCTTTTAAGTTCGGAGTAAGCACAGTATTATCAGGCTTGGTGCTTATTGTCACATGATGAGAATTTATATTGCCAGATATTAGTTCTCCCAGCTTCTCTTGCACCTAAGGCATAGGAATGTACTGTTGCTTCCATCAGATACAGCCACAGCTGGCTCTGATTCAAGGGCTATGCAAGAAGCCCAAGCAGGAAAGGGATCAATGCCAAAATATTGACATAAAAATGACAATAAAGCGGGTAAGAGAGTTCTTGTAGGAAAGATAAGTTCTAGCATAAAATGAAATGGTGTCCTTATGGCATCTGATGGCCCGTGGCTGTGGTGACGGTGACTTTTCATCAGACAGTTCTGCGGATGGTTTGCATATGGGTGTTTGAATTTGAACCTCAACTCTGGTTCTTTGGATTTCACTGATCCTGTGAGATTCCTAATATGTCATTGAGAAATCTTTTGCATTGTCATGCCTAGTCAGGCAGAGACAGCTTTTGTTGGAGGCAAGTAAGAACTATGGTAGAATTACATTATAGTAGTTACCACAGGTAAGTATAGCCATGGCAAAGTGTGGAGGGCAAGGAGAAACTAAGATTTGCAGGTTAATCTGAATTCCCTTCTAGTTCAACAGTGGTTCAGGAAGCTTTATCACTTATCATAGTCTATTACAGAAAATGCCTTAAAAACCAAACTAACTTGGAAGAGGGCTTTAAGATGTCTATCTGTACCTGGCTTATTTTACTTAGCATAATATACTCCAGTTTCACCTGCCTTGTTGCAAATGCCAGTTAGCTGATGATGGACAGCTATGTTGCTTCCATCTCTTAGCTAGCATGAATGAACCTGGGAGTGTAGATATATCTTTG
This sequence comes from Loris lydekkerianus, assembly GCA_963574355.1. Classification (NCBI taxonomy): domain Eukaryota; kingdom Metazoa; phylum Chordata; class Mammalia; order Primates; family Lorisidae; genus Loris; species Loris lydekkerianus. The sequence goes on from CAUYPK010006380.1 coordinate 19,957, forward strand.
GTGTACTAATGGAAAATTCTTGGATATATATGCAGAAATGAAGTTTTGGATCATATGGCAATCCTATTTTTTATTTTCTAAAGAGTCTTCATACTTCATTCTGGAATGGCTGTATTAAGTTGCATTCCCACCAACAGTGCACAAGTAGTCTCTTTTCTCTGCACACTCACTGACACTTTTTATCTTTTGTCTTTTTGATGGTAGGCATTCTAACAGATGTGAAGTTATTTCTTACTAAATGGAAGTCATACAAGTAGAATGGTGATTACCTAAGGCTAGAGGAGAGGGCTAAGTCGGGTAAAGGGAGATGTTGATGAAGGGTACAAAGTTTCAGTTAGAAGAAATAAATTATAATACACTGTATATCTCAAAATTGCTAAAAGGATAGATTTCAAATATTTTCACTATGAAAAGTTATAAATATGTGAGTGATAAATTTTTTAATTAGCTTGATATAATTATTCCACAATGTAAATAGATTTCAAGACATTATGTTGTTCCCCATAAATATATGCAATTATTTGTCAATTAAAAATAAAATTGGGTGGTGCCTGTTGCTCAGTTAGTAGGGTGCCAGTCCCATATACCGAGGGTGGTAGGTTCAAACCCAGCCCCTGCCAAAATGCAACAACAAATAAAAATAAAAATAAAATCAACAAAATAAAAGGAATAACTATTTTAATTTTTTAACTTTTTTATTTTTTATTTTTTTTGTCGCCCTGGGTAGAGTGCTGTGGTGTCACAGCTCACAGCAACCTCAAACTCTTGGGCTTAACTGATTCTCTTGCCTCAGCCTCCCAAGTAGGTGGGACTACAGGCACCCACCACAATGCCTGGCTATTTTTTGTTGTAGTTGTCATTGTTGTTTGGCAGGCCCTGGCTGGATTAGAACTCACCAGCTCTGGTGTATGTGGCTGGCCCCCTAGCTGCTTGAGCTACAGGCGCTGAGCCCATTTTTTAACTTTTAAATAATGTGTTTCTTTCATTACCTTTGCTACTTTTAAGATCTTTTTACATTTAGTTTTCAGCAGGCTTTTTTCAATAATAATGTCTACTTTTACAGAGAAAACTTGAATGGAAGGTGGGTATAGATTGGATGTTGTGATTAAAATCATTAGCTCTTTATTTGTGATTTAGGATACAATTCACAAAGAACTCTGCTCTTCCAAAAAAAGCTATAATGCACTGTGTATCTCAAATTGCTAAAAGCAGGCGTCCTCAAACTTTTTAAACAAGGGGCCAATTCACTGTCCCTCAGACCGTTGGAGGGCCGGACTATAGTTAAAAAAAACAAAACTATGAACAAATTCCTATGCACATTGCACATATCTTATTTTGAAGTTAAAAAAAAAACAAAACGGGAACAAATACAATCACACTGCCTCATGTGGCCTGCAGGCCGCAGTTTGAGGACCTCTGTGCTAAAAGGATACATTTCAAATATTTTCACTATAAAGAGTTATAAATATGTGAGTGACAAATTTGTTCATTAGCTTGAGACATACAGTGCATTATAACTCTGTCATTTCCACAAGAAAATTTTGTGGCATTGTTTAAAAGATGAATATTTCAGAGTGCTGGTAGATGACTGAGTCAAGTAACAAAGTTTATATTACACAGTGACTACCTTTAAGTAGCTTGTACTTTGGTTGGTAGAATTTATGTTTACTTCGTGTAACAGTAAATGTTGCCCTACTAAAACTCAGATGGTGCAGAAACACAGATTGAAGTGAGAAATCCTTAATGATTTGGCATATGTGAATGTATGCATGCCTTTCTTTCTTTCTTTCTTTCTTTCTTTTTTTATTGTTGGGGGTTCATTGAGGATACAAAGAACCAGGTTACATTGATTGCATTTGTTAGGTAAAGTCCCTCTTAAAATTGTGTCCTGCCCCGCAAAGGTGAGTCACACATTGTGACACCCCCACTCCCCTCCTTCCTTCCCTCTTTTTGATCTCCCTTTTCTCTATACCCTACTATGGGCTAGATCATTAATTATCCTCATATCAGAATTGAGTACATGAGATTCTTGCTTCTCCATTCTTGTGATGCTTTACTAAGAATAATGTGTTCCATTTTCATTCAGGTTAATACAAAATATGTAAAGTCTCCATCATTTTTAGTGGCTGAATAGTATTCCATGGTATACATATACTACAGCTTGTTAATCCATTCCTGGGTTGGTGGGAATTTAGGCTATTTCCGCATTTTGGCGATTGTAAATTGACCTGTGATAAATAGTCTAGTGTAAGTGTCCTTATGGTAGAAGGATTTTTTTTCTTCTGGGTAGATGCCCAGAAGAATGGGATTGCAGGATCAAATTGGAGGTCTAGTATGCCTTTCTACGTAATAAAAACAAAGCCAGGGTCATCCCCCTATCAGACTTTAGGCTATATTACAAGTCCATAGTGATCAAAACAGCATGGTATTGGCACAAAAATAGAGACATAGACATTTGAAATCAAATAGAAAACCACGAGATGAAGTGAACATCTTACAGCCACCTGATCTTTGATAAGCCCAACAAAGAACATACACTGGGGAAAAGAATCCCTATTCAATAAATGGTACTGGGAGAACTGGATATTCCCATGTAAAAGACTGAAACTGGACCTGCACCTTTTACCACTTACAAAAATTGATTCAAGATGGATAAAAGATTTAAATCTGAGGCATAAAATAATAAAAATTTTCTATAAAATATGAGGAAAACACTTGAAGATATTAGCCTGGGGAAAGATTTTGTGTAGAAGACTTTTGTGGCAATTGCAACAACAACAAAAATAAATAAAGCAGACTTAATTAAACTGAAAAGCTTCTCTACAGCTAAGGAGACAACAACCAAAGCAAATAGACAACCCTCAGAATGGGAAAAGATATTTGCATATTAGAAATTGGACAAAGGCTTGATAACTAGGATCTACAGAGAACTCAAATTAATCAACATTAAAAGGGCTAACAATCCCATCTACTACTCGGCAAGAAACATGAATAAAACCTTCTTTAAGGAAGACAGATGAATGGCTAATGAACATATGAAAAAATGCTCATTATCTCTAATCATCAGAAAAATGCAAATCTAAACCACTCTGAGGTATCACCTAACCCAAGCAAGATTAGACCACATCACAAAGTCTCAAAGCTGCAGATGCTGGTGTGGATGTGGAGAGAAGGGAACACTTTTACATTGTTGGTGAGACTGCAAACTAATACAACCTCTTTGGAAAGAAGTATAAAGAATCCTCAAAGAACTCAAATTAGATCTCCCATTTTACCCCCTAATACCACTACTAGGCATCTACCCAGAAGAAAAAAATCATTTTATCCTGAAGACATTTGCACTAGATTATTTATCACAGCTCAATTTATGATCACTGAGATGTAGAAACAAGCTAAATGCCCATCAACTCAGTTATGGATAAACAAATTGTGGTACATGCATACAGTGGAATACTATTTAGCCATAAATAGATGGTAACTTCACATCTTTTGTAATATTTGGGATGGAGCTGAAAACTATCCATTCTTTTCAGTAAAGTATGACAAGAATGCAAATCAATTTTGCAATGTACTCAATATGAATATGAAGCCAGTAGATGATCTAATGCATGCCCACATAGGACAAAAACCCATTTCAATTCAAGTTGGGTGGAGCAGCAACAAAAAAGGAGCAGAGCTTTATCCTCTAGCTTTGAAATTCTTTCTTCTCCATGGTCTAATCTTAGTGATATTTTCTACTGGATCTTTAAGTTCCCTGATTAGCTCCTTCAGTTCCTTAAGCTCTGCTGCATCCTTTCCATATACTTCATATCTTTCATCCATTATTTGGGTCTGTTTTTAGATTTCATTTTGATTATTTTCGACTTTCTCATCAATTCCCTTCATTGTTTTTGCCATCCGTATTTTAAATCCTCTTTCTGTCATTTCCATTATTTCTCTGTAGGTGAAATCGTCATGATTCCTTGGTGGGGGAATGCTCTGTTCTGCTTTTTCATGTTGCCAGAATTTTTCTGTTGGTTCCTCCTTATGTGTGTTTTCTTCTTGTTCACTTATTTCCTCTACTTTTCCCTCTCACTTCCTCCTTCATTTTAAATTACCTTGTCTCTGGGCTTAGGTGTTGAAGTTGACTTTTTGTATAGAGCTACAAGGAAGCAATGTAAAGAGTAAGAAGGGAGAAAGGAAATAAAAATATAAAGAAAAAAAGGGGGTGAAAGGAAAAAATTTGAAATATAAAGAGAGGAAAGATAGAAAGGGAGAAAGAGGAGATACCAAAAATAGTGGTATTTGGCAGGATGCTTTGACATGCAACTGCAATTCTAGGATTCTGGGGGGCCAGGCTGTGTGGGTCCCTCGAGGTCAGGATCTTGTTACTAGCCTGGGCAAAAGCAAGATGATACTCAGCCAAATATAGAACAAAATTTAGCAGTATGTCAGAGTGGGATCCTACCAATGCCATCGTTTCAAAGACCAAAAGTAGAAGGACACCATAGACCATGAACTCAAGGCCTCCTTGAGCCAGACTAATGCCATGACCCACCAGCCCAGGCCTCAGAGTGAGGCTCTGTCCCATAAATAGAATACAATATGAAATAGAATGAAGTAGATCTGTGAAAAGAAAAAAATAATAAAAATATATAATGAATATTAAAAATAATATTATGTAAGATGAAGAAAAAAAGGATATCTTAGCTGTTGTTTTATGTGGAAAAGATGAGTTCTCTAGAGATGATTGAAAGTATAAGAGATGAGGTACTTAGGTTATTTGCAAATATCTGTAAGGAACTTGAGCATCCCCAGAGGTTGGTATTCTCAGGGAGGTCCTGGTACCAATTTCCACAGACATGAAGAAAAAACTGCACTACATTGTTTTAAACTATAATCTTCATATTGCACAATAGATCTGCAAAACTTACTCACCCTAACTGAAACTTAGCACCCTTTGGTAATTATCTCACCATTTCCCTGGGTTGTGATTTTCAATGGCATAGTCAGGGAAGGCTCCACTGATAAGGCAGCATTTAGAAAAAAACTTATAGGAAGTTGAAGCTAAAAAACACACATATATGGGGAAAGGGGATTTCAGGCAGAGGAGACAATACATGTAGCTGCTATGAAGCTGGAGTGTGCCTGGTATGTTTAAGAAACAGCAAGTAGGCCTCATCTCTTGCACATGTTCCCCCATCTCCAATATATTTATTTATTTATTTTTTCTTCAAAAATAATTTAATTAATGATCTTTAAAAGTTTTTTATTTACTTATTTTTTTATTATTATTATTAAATCATAGCTGGGTACATTAATGCACTCATGGGGCACCATACACTGGTTTTATAGACCATTTGACATATTTTTATCACAGTAACAAAGCCTTCCGGGCATTTTCTTTTTTTATTACTTTTTTTTTTTTTTTTTTTAGCTTTGTCCATAAGTGCAATCGCCTTAACCCATTGAAATATGAATTTATTATTTATTTTTTGTAATTTTTTTCAATGTAATTTTTTTAATCATTTTTAATAATTTAGAGATTTTACCTGTTTCATGTTTTTATTGATGGTGATAGATGATATTATTTTTATATCCCTAAGTGATTTCCAAACATCTTTCTAAAAGGAACGTATTTTCTTGCATTCCAACCAGCAGTGCAGAAATGTTCCCTTTTCTCAACATCCAAGCCAGCATCTCTGGTTTTGGGATTTCGTGATGTGGGCTAATCGTACTAGA